>PVHP010040799.1:0-15623 GCA_004024765.1 Zapus hudsonius | reverse complement strand
TCTAGAGAAGCTTCTCTTTTTCAGATGGTGGTGACCACTGGGATGACTCAAAAGACACAATAGTGCTGAGAAGTGACAGTGGAGTGTTCAGCACTGGGACATCTCTATCACACTTCCCGAGGCTCAGGGTCCATTGTGGAAGAGGTGGAAGAAAGATTGTAAGAGCCAAAGGAAGGGGAGGACTGCTTACAACGCAAACTTCTAGACACAAAATGGCCTTGATATTCATGATTTCGCAGCTCCTGATAATACCTACACATAATGGGAGGAAAAGGTGATGACACGGAAACAAAACAGAGACTAATTGAGAGGGGAAGAGATTTGAGGGAGGGCGGGGAGGGAATCATAATGGTTTACTGCCTATAATTATGGAATCTATCAAGAGAGAGAGAAAGAGAGAGAGAGAGAGAGAGAGAGAGAGTGTTAGAGTTCCAGGCCAGCCTGTACTAAAGTTCTGCAAAAAAAAAAAAGGCTAGAGAGATGGCCCAGCAGTAAATGCACTTCCTGCATAAACATGAGAGCCTGAGGAAGCCTGAAACCACCCAAGTTCAAATCTCCAGATACCATGTAAACAGGTGTGGCCATGTGCACCCATAACCCCAGTCCTGTAAAGGGGGGAGCAGAGATGGAATCACCTGGGCTGGTAAAACACAGCAAATTCCTTATCAGCAAGAGCCTCTGGCTGAAAGAAGGCTGGGCAGAAGAGAGACGGAGCTGGACACTGAACACTGGGCTCCAGAGGCGAGTGTTCCTCCCTCCCTCCCTGTGGGGGAGTACATGGGGCCTGGAAAGGGTACACACTCCTATATACACCACACACAACCAAAATAATTCATTTTTTTGGCATAGGGCGTTGATACTAGTAAACCCAAGCTAGCTTCTAACTCCTGATCTTTCTTCCTGTCTCACCTCCAACGTGCATGGATTTCAGGCATTTGCCACTACAACCAGCCATCTTGACGTTTCTGATCCCCCCCCCCCAAAGCTACTTCCTTCCATACTACTTGGTTCTGCTTCCCATTGTCAGGAATCTGAGAAAATGCAGGGTTCCTCATCCACTCCTGCACTATCTGACTTGTTTTGTAAGAAATCTTATTTTCTGAGCTTTTTCCTCATAGGTAAACCAAGACAATCCTTCTGGGGGGGGGGTGGAATACTACAATTCAATGAACTCCCTAGACAATCTTTTTTGTTTGTTTCTCGAAATAGGGTCTCAAGGTAGCCCAGGCTGACCTGGAATTCACTATGTAGTTTCAGGGTGGCCTTGAACTCATGGCAATCCTCCTATCTCTGCCTTCCGAGTGCTCCCTAGACTCCTAAGCACTTTGCATGGACCTGGTGGAAGCTCAATGACAGCGTGCATTTACACATGTGCTAGCTATCCACTAAGCGTCTTTCGGAGGAGCGGTCATCCTGGTGCCCACCTATACCACCAAGGTTCTCCTGTTAGTCTACTCCTTTCTCAAAGATGTTTTCCCAGCCCTCTCTCCATCTCTCAGCACCCCTGGAAAGTATTGTCATCAGCTGTCAAGTCCATGACCTTTTTTTTTTTTTTTTTTGGTTTTTCGAGGTAGGGTCTCACTCTAATCCAGGCTGACCTGGAATTCACTGTGTAGTCTCAGGCTGGCCTTGAACTCACATCGATCCTCTACCTCTGCCTCCCTAGTGCTGGGATTAAAGGCGTGCACCACCACCACGCCCGGCTAAGTCCATGACCTTTTGTCCTTCTTATAGCTGGAACTCTCCTGCTGCCCTTTCAACCTGAACCCACTGTGCACCCCCCATCTGAAACCTCATTTCCAAGTTCCTATTCTAGTTAAGCAGCCCCCAGGCCTCCTACCTCACTAGGCTTTGGAAGGTGGACAGCCTCAGAAGGATTTACCTGACAGAAGCTGATGTACCCCCAAGTTCTAGATCAGGGATATAGACCACCATGGTACTGACAACCAGATCGCTCACCATGGGGGTCCAGGCGGTATCCCCTCCCTGTCCACCTCCTGTCCAGTCTGAGACTTCCCCAGCTTCCCTTATGCCACACCAGCCCTTTACTACCCAGTGCCCAGGACTTCCTCAACATGTTTTTGTCACTCCCCAGGTCTGGAAGGTCCCAGCAGCCAGCCTCCCATCCACTCACTCACCGGTTTCCTGGCTAGCCACAGGGTGTCCCCTTCAGGGTATCTTGCCCCTTGGGCTGACCCTTGAGATCACCTGAGTATATCTGGCTGTGTCACTCGCTGCCCATCCAAGAGCCTGAGCATACTCTTCCCTGTCCCTTCAACATCCCAGGTCCCACTGTTCTCCACACCAGAATCACAGCCACCCGTCCAGGACTGGAGGCAAGGGCCTAGAGGACAGCTCTGCCACACTGCCTTTGTATGAGCAGCCATCTCAAGGCTGCTCTCTTAGCAGCATCCCCAGGACTGCAGTAAGGACTGCTCCCCTTTTCACCTACAGTACCCCATCTTCCTTTTGGCCACAGCACACATGAAGTTGGGAGAAATGTTGCATATTCACTCCTTGGCTCCAGCAAGGTCACCTTCCAAGGGGGGCTCTAGAGCCTGGTTTGAGCCAGCGTTCTATCCTCCCTCCCTTGTGAACTTGAACAAGTCACTTTATTTACCTAACTGCTCTTTTTTTTTTTTTTTTAAGGTAGGATCTTGCTCTAGCCCAGGCTGACTTGGACTTACTCTGTAGTCCCAGGCTGGGATTAAAGGTGTGAACCACAACACTCAGCTTTACTTTTTAGTTGTCAGCACTCACTTCATCTGTCATAGCAGCTGACAGTGCCGAACCTGTAAGGTTGTTGTGAGGCTTTACTTTGTTACAAAGCTTAGAAGAGAACACAATACCAGAGGCTTCTAAACTACTTATTGGAAGGGGGGTTGAATGAATACACAAGGGCTTCCTGCGTACTGCAAATGAACTCCAGATGCATGTGCCTGTGCATCTGGCTTTTCATGGGTGTTGGGGAATTGAACCCAGACCATCAGGCTTTGCAAGCAAGTGCCTTTAACCACTGACCAACCTCTCCAGTCCCAAGGGCTTTTTTTCCCACCAAATCTTTGGTGCTGGAGATGGAACCCAGGACCATACTACACAAGAGCTGCACCACCGAGCCACACTGTTCTAAAAGCAGCTTTAAAGTTGAGCCTTAGTAGAAAGCAGCCCACAGTTTCAGTGGGTCTAAAGCACCAAAGGCAGGCAAGTACTGCAATGTATATATGTATACGGAGAGTGAGCCTGAAGGACCCTGGCAGCAGAGAGAGGAACCAAGGAGGCTAGCCAAGGCCGTGACAGCAGGTTCAACATGGGGTGCTTGGCAATGTGGCTGACAGATATGGCAAGGGCAGCCTCTCATCTTGGTGTGCCCTCACTGTGGTCATACCCACTGCTCCTGCATGAGGGAGCAGCTGGTCCAGGGCTGTGGTCTACTCAGTCCTGACCCCAATCTTACTGTCAAGTTCGTCTCAATAAGGAAGATGGGAAGAGTTTCCTCCAGGAAAGAGCTTGGAACACAGGTGTGTTCCTGCCACTCTGGCAGCCTGGGCACAGCAGCAGGACTCACCCGAGATGTACCCGTAAGTGCACAGCCCAGGACAGACTCAGCAATGGCAGTGCAACCAGATCTCTTTGCCATGGGGCAGAGATCCCCAAGGCCACCAAGACGACAGGAGCTGCAGATTCCAGAGGAGCGTAGAAGGGAGCAAACAACAGGCAACACTTTGACCGAAAACTTTTTATTTTCTGTCAGGGAGGCCTCACGAAGGAGCCCGTGGAGCATGGGGGGAGGTGAGCAGCACAGCACCCGCTGCTCCATGGTGGCACTGGATGCTCTGATGAGCTACCCACACTGGACCCAAGGGAACTCCGTGGGGCTGGGACCAAGTGGGATTCACGTTGCCTCATCTGTAGGAGGCTACCCTGTCCCTGTTGGCTTCACTCAACTTGCCAGCCAGGCCCCAGTGGTGAGAGGCTGTGGAGGCTGGAGGACACCTGACAGATGGGCACACACTACCCTAGTGTAGCTCTGCACATAGAAGCAGGAGCTCAACCAGCCCTTCTGGATCATTCTAGGCCACACGGTTTCAAATTGCTTAAACTCAGAGATGTCTCAGCAAACCCCACCCGACCTCAGGACAGAGCTACCGGCCAGAGGGCAGCTTCCAATCCAGCTCTGAGCACAGAGCTGCTTTGTCTGTGGGTCCATCCTCACTGGGCCCTGCGCCATGGCAGAAGAAACCCAATGGCAATGGCAGGAAGAGCTCTAAGGGAGGCAAGACCTTCCCAGAAGGAGGGTCAGGATGGTGTCATGAGGGCAGGGTCACAAGTCCAGGGAGCTTCTGAGTGGCTCATTCTCAGTCCTTCCATCCCAATCCCAGATCCTACTTCCAGCCTAGCAGGCCAACCCTGCCTTTACAAGAGGGAGGGAAAATTTGGGACCAAAAGGTGAAACAATGGCCTCTTTGGAAGCCTGGTGAATTTAAGCCACCTGGAATCCATCACCGCAGGTTGAAGACGAGGCAGGCGGTCAAGATGATGCCCAGGAGGAGGACAAAGGGCAGCCAGGTCTTCACGAAGGCCCCGACACTGACAGCAGGAAAGGAATGCAGGGACAGGTGAGTAAGCATGTGGCCCAGAGCTCACTCTACCACAGGCCCATTTTTCTCGACTCTTCTTCCTTCCTTTATTTTATTTTATTTTTTTTGGTTTTTCAAGGTAGGGTCTCGCTCTAGTCCAGGCTGACCTGGAATTCACTATGTAGTCTCAGGGTGGCCTTGAACTCAAGGCAATCCTCCTACCTCTGCTCGAGTGCTGGGATTAAAGGTGTGTGCCACCACACCCCATTTCTAAAGAAACCATGCCCATGTCCTTGTTGCTCAGTCAAGAGGTGGGGCTGGCTTGTGCCTGCTGTGGAGGAACACTGACTCCTGATGGATGGAGATCTAGACACCCCTGAGCAGTCCGGGAGGTGAGCCTGCCCTCTGGGTCTCACTGCTTCCACCTACAGTCACTCATCTCTGGGAAGAGGTCTCCAGTAAAAAGGACCAGGAGCTTCTATTTCGGTGTGGAATCCAAGAGGTCCCTCTGCCACTGTCCCCGTCATGGGACTCACTGGTAGGAGTCAATAAGCAGCAGCACAGTATTGTACTGGCCCTGGCTCTGCCTCACTCACCTGGTGTTCTTGGGGTCCTTCAAGGGTAGAAAACAAAGGGAGGATTTTCTTTCCAGGGCTCTTAATGAGCACAGCTAAGAGAGAAGTTTGCAGGGAAGTGGCCAGATCAGCCTAAGTGTGTGCTGCTTGCCAAGTCTGCATTCTACAGTGGCCAAGCCAGAGGACATGGCAATTCAACCTCTCTGAGATCCTTTAATGTGAGCTAGAATGAATGCCATCCCAATAATGAGGCTGGATGTCAGAAGTCTACCTGGTATGGACCCACCTGCCAAGAGGCCTGCCTCTAACAGGGACGAATGGAAAGGGACCTTGTGGAGATAGTCACACATCCATGAGCATCTGTCTGTCCTCACTGCCTGAACATGAGGCGCTGCAGACTCACAGCCTCCCTAGAAGCCAGAATGTCTGTGGCATCTTACTAGGGACAGCTGCGGCCCAGAGGTCCAGGCAGTTACCTAGATCTCACAGTGAGCAAATGACAGCCGGGATGGGAACCCATGTGGAGCAGGACTTTGGTATAGCCACTTTGCTCTCTAAGAGGAACTGAGAACCCCACAGCTTCACCTGTTACCTGCTCCAACTGTCCCTGGTAACTGAAGGGCCCCCGCCCAGGGGCATGTGCAGCTCACCTGACATACTTCCCATAGAGCAGGCAGAAGAAGCAGAGCGCCACCATGTTCCAGTTGGTGCTGTTGTTGTAGCGCATCAGGTTCAGGGCCAGTGCCACATGTGAGTGGCAGTTGTCACAGCAGAGGTTGTGCTGGAGGTACAAGACGGGCTGGGTCAGGATGGGCTGGAGGGAACCTCCCGCCCCAATCCCCACCTACCATGCGGTGCTTGTACTCCTCAGAGGCGTCATGCACAGCAGTGTCCCATGCATTGGGCCCACTAGCGTATACCTGTGCAGGGTCCAACTTCCAGTACCTGAAGGAAAAGAGGGTTTGAGTTACTGGCTCGGTGCCCTTGTGGCCTCCCAGCTCTATGAATGTTCTCTGTGGCCTCTTTGTACTTGACCCGGAGTAGGGTCCTGTGGCCATGGGTGTAAACCAGATCCAGGGCAAATGTTGTGTAGCTATTTCCTCCAAAGTGAACTATTTCCTCCTAGAGGGAAGAAAAGTTCCAAGAATCAGGAAGTAAAAAAGAGTTACAGGCTCATGAAGTAAAATAAAATTTCCAAGCCCCCATTCCCCAAGGTTATAAAAGTTACAATTGGTGGGGTGACTCTCCAGTGTACCCAGCTGCCTGTAAGCTGTACAGGAAGCTTCAGGATCTAGGATTACCATGCTGGAGTGGGCTTTGTGGTGCTGCAGCTGTTGAGACGCATGCTCATGTAAGTAACCCTCCATCAGTACTCCCATGAATCACCCCAGCAGCCACCGCTTCATCATACTAGACTTCACTATACTATTCCTTCGGTCTGTTCCCCATGCCCTGTGTGGGATGAACAGACATCTGTTCACATCACCCTAGGAGAAGTCAAAGAAGACGCACAGCAGCAGATCAATGGTGCCACAGTGGGTTCTGGGAGGACAGGGAACATGGTCCAGGCACTGTGGTTTGAATGTCTGTGCCCCTTCGCCTATATTGCAACTCTAATTCCTAAGGTGATGGTATTAGGAGACGAGACCTTTGAGACATGACTGAGTCATGGAGGGGAACCCTCTTTCTAAGAGAGGCCTGAGACCTCACATCCCTTTCATGACACGAGGTTACAAGGCACTGTGAGCCCTTAGGAGGCGCTGAATCTACCAGTACCTTGATCCTAGCCTTCCAAGCTTCCAGAGCTGTGAGAAATTTCTGTTGTTTACGAGCTACCCACTCAGTGGCATTTTGTCATGGCAACCTGACTGGATGGCAAGACAGGGTGAGAGGAGGCTTTCTGAGGTAACACCCGCCTAGACTGAAGGAAGAGGGCTAGCAGAGCACAGAAACGGGAGGTGAGCTCTGGAAGCTGAGGGAACGGCTTGAACAGTGTGTCCCAGAAAGAAGTGACTGAGCACCAGTGGAGGATTCAGGAGAAGGGGTGATGAAGAGCTGGCAGGTGAAGCAGGAGGCACAGTGTGTGTGTGTGAACGCTCCCCACCATTCTTGCTGGGTGAGAGCAGCTGCTCTAAGAACGGAATGGCCAGCCTCAACCAGGAGCACTTCGTGTTCTCAGGCTGCTGTGGGGGAAGAAGGATAGTTTGGTGGAGGAACCTGGTGACAGTGAGAAACCACTGTAGCCTGAACTTGGCTGCTCAGGAGCTCCTGTCTGGAAAAGGATGCCCTCAAGACTGTTTTTGGTCTAAAAATAATAAATAACTGAGCCAAACAGCAAAAATGTGCCAAGAAGCAAACACCCAGCTAAAAACTCCCAGACCTCCATCTGCTGAAGAAGTCAGAGAAGGGGTCAGGAAACTGCTCCAAAGTACTTCTGCTGTAGGTCACCAACATCTCTCACTTCCCACCTTTCCCGTGCAGCTTTGGGACACAGGACACCTGCTATAATTCTGAGAGTACTGATGACTAATACAGGCCCACAGCTAAGGTGAGCACCAAAGACTGCAGAAATGAAGATAGCAGCCTGAAACTAAACCAGCTTCTCCCTCAAAAGGCCTGGATCGCTGTTTACCCCTCAAGTAGAACTTGCAGCCAAGTTAACGGCCTGCTTGTTCTTGAGGGGCAAAGAGTCTAGGTTGTAGAGGGAGACAGGCTGAGCTATGAGTCCCAGCTCTGCCATTTTTTTTCTTTTTCTTTTCTTTTTTTTTTTTTTTTTAATTTCAAGGCAGAGTCTCGCTCTAGCCCAGGCTGACCTGGAATTCACTATGTAGTTTCAGGGTGTCCTAGAACTCATGTCAATTCTCCTACTCTGCCTCCTGAGTGCTGGGATTAAAGGCTTGTGCCACCACACCTGAGCTCTGCCACTTCTTAGTTGTGTGACCCTTCCCTTCCCTCACCCCTGCCATGGAGATGAAAATAGGACCTTACAGAGCTAAGGTAAGGCCTGGTTGTCTTATAGGAAGGAAAAGGCCCTGTCAGGGACAGGCTCCACAAGTGTTCAGTGGACTCTAAGTTGTCCCTCTCCTCCACTCCTGGCTCCTGCTAGCCTCTGAGGCCTGGCCTGCTGTTCTGGGCAGAAGCCTGGCCTTGGGGCCAAGCACATGGGTGCTCATCACTTACTTGGCAGGCTTTCCGAAGGCCATGTTGTCTTCCTGTTGAGGGACAAGAGCAGAGGTCAGTGGAGAACCTATATCCAGGCCAGATGACAAGTGACTCAGAACGGGGGTGGGCAGAACTGGAGCATGGGCCTGCTCAGGGGCTGGCAGAGCATTTAAAGTACCAACTGCAGCTTTTCTATAGAAAGGAGGCAATGCAGCAGGCAGGGACTGCTTCCCTGGGCCCTGTTCTCTCCACATTCTCAAGCTATTTTTCTCTGATCTCTGATCATGGGCAGATTGTTTCCTTCATAATGTAAACATCAGCGCACTGGCCTCCCAGGCCAATGATGACAGCTCCTATGGAACCATTTTCTGTCTGGCAGCCATCTGATACTTTCAAAGCCGGACGGAGGCTGCTGGACCCACAGCAAGGAAAAGACAAAGCAGTGAGACACGGTCTCAAAACAAAACCAAAAGCCACTGTTTATTTTTGTTTTGTTGACACAGGGTCTTCACCCAGTACCCAGGACTGGTCTGGAACTCTCTATGGATCCTAGGTTGGCCTTGAGTACCTGGCAGTTCTCTTGCCTTAGTGCTGGAATCACAGGCACAAGCCATTACACCTGGCCTTTTTTTTTTTTTTTTTTTTTTTTTTTTTTTTTTTTTTTTTTTTTTTTTTTTGTGTGTGTGTGTGTGTGTGTGTGTGTGTGTGAGTGTGAGTGAGTGTGAGTGAGTGTGGTGCAGGTGCATGCGTATATACATGTATGCATGTGTGCCATGTGTGTATGGGTGTACATGCACACATGTGCACATATATGTGGAGGCTGAAAGTTAATATCAAGTGTCTTCCTCAATCCCTCTCCATGGTTTTGAGACAGAGTCTTTGGGTAGACTAGCTATCCAGCAAGCCCAGGACCCCCCTCATCTCTGCCTATCAGAGAGATTATGGGCACATGCTGCCATACCAGGCTTTTATGTGGGTCCTAGGGATCCACACTCACTCAGGTCCTCAAAGCAAGCACCTTACCAACTGAGCCACTTCCTTGGTCTCTGTGATTTTTTTTTTGGGGGGGGGGTGTGTTGAGGTAGGGTCTTAACTTTTAGCCCAGGCTGACCTGGAACTCACTCTGTAGCTCCAGGCTGGCCTTGAACTCACAGCAATCCCTCCTAGCTCTGCCTCCTAATTGCAAGGATTAAAGGCTTATGCCACCTACACCTGGCCCAGTGAAAGTAGTTTTTCATTTTGTTTTGTTTTTTCAAGGTAGGGTCTCACTTTAGCCCAGGCTGACCTGGAATTCACTATGGTCTCAAGGTGGACTTGAACTTAAGGTGATCCTCCTTACCTCTGCCTCCCAAGTGCTGGGATTAAAGGTGTGCACCACCATACCTGGCTAGTGCAAAGTGGTAGGCCTTGTCCTATTAAAATGGGTCATCACAATTACTAATATAATCAGACTAGGCCTCCACACCTCTTCATTCTAGTTCGGCTATTTGGAGAGGACCCACTGGACTAGTCTTGGTCCATCCCTAGGAAATAGATCTGAAAACACATCCTAGAGTACCCACCCTAGAACCTTATCAGCCTCCCAGTACCCCAATTTTGGCTCCCACCTTCTCAAAGTCCAGAGATGTGGCTCCTGGATGGTTAGACTCTACTCTTGCCTCTAACCCCACCCATGTCCTGGTACCCCAGGGATGGGGCAGAGGGTTGGACCAGTTACTCAAGAATCCTCTGGCCACACTGCCCTCCTGGCCTGTGCTGGAGGCAAGAGAAGGAAAGGGGTGAAACACTGGGGAGGGGCAGAGGACTGGGGCCAGGGGTATGCATTATCTGCATTTTCCTGAGTCTAAGAGGTCAGAAACCCAGGATGTAGGCAAAACAGGCCAGCAGCCGTGCAAGTAAGCCCTGAGTCCTCCAGGGCAGGCGAAATGGGGACTCACCGAGACAAAATAGGGGCCAGCAAAGTCCCGAATGACTCCTGTGGATGTGCAGATGCCCATGTGGCCGATGATGGGGAAAAACCAGCTGTGAATAAAAGGAGAGTGCTGATGAGGTTGCTTAGCCCTTGGAGGCTGGCAACCTCACCCAGCTGGGGAGGATGGGAAGGGTTCCAGGACAAATGCGCATTAGAGTGTCCCAGAGGGGCAGCCACAGCACACCAGGATCCTCTGAACGTCCACCAGAAGAGCTATCATACAGATGAAGAGCAACAGGACTTTTCCTCTGGGGCTGGGAGGTGGTGCAGTGGCTAAAGGCACTTGCTTGCAAAGCCGTTGGCCCAGGTTCAATTCCCAAGCTGCCCATGTTAGACAGGTACAAAAAGTGATGCAAGTATCTGTTGCTCAGTTGCACAGAGGCAAAGGTCTCTGGCATGCACCCCCCAAGACACATACATGCAATTAATTAATTAATTTAGGCGGGCATGGTGGCATACACCTTTAATCCCAGCATTTGGGAGGCAGAAGTAGGAGGATCGCTGTGAGTTTGAGGCCAGCTTGAGGCTACATAATGAATTCCAGGTCAGCCTGGGTTAGAACGAGACCTACCTTAAGAAAAAAATAAGTAAGTAAAAGAACTCTTAAGTCAGGTATGGTACCTTTAATCCTAGCATTTTGGGAGGCAAAAGTAGGAGGATGGCTATGAGTTCAAGGCCACCCTGGGACTATCGAGTGAGTCCTAGGTCAGTCTTGGCTAGAGTGAGACCCTACCCTGAAAAAAAACAAAAGATAAAAATAAATTTAAAAAGTTAAATTAACAAAATCAAAATAAAGTAGGTAAAATAATACCATTTCCGAGTTGTAACAGAACTCTTGCTGCAAACAAACTCCAGATGCATGCACCACTTTGTGCATCTGGGTTTACATGGGTACTAGGGAATCAAACCTGGGCTGGCAACTAGGCTTATGCAAGTAAACCATCTCCCCAGCCCCAAGAACTCTCATTCTCTGCTGGGGAAATAAACATACTTTCTATCACTTTGGAAAATGTGTGTGTTATAAACTATGTCTTAGCAATTCTACTTCTTTTTTTTTAATGTTGAAAATATTTTTAATTTTTTAAAACGTTTGACAGCTTCCATTAAGTATAGACAATAAACCACGGTAATTCCCTCCTCCCATTCTCCCCCATAAATCCACCATCCATTGAATCCCCTCCCCTTCCAATTAGTCTTTCATTTTGACATTATCATCTTTTCCTCCTGTTATGAAGGTCTTGTGTAGGTAGTGTCAGGCACTGCAAGCAGTTCTACTTCTAAGTATGCACCAACATGAGCTCTCAAACATTTAAAGTACCTCAAGGGTTTGCCTAGCATGTACAAGGCCCTGAGTTTGAGCCCTAGTACTATGCAAAACAACAACAACAACAAAAACCTCATTGAAAAGAAGTGGAGTGTTCAGTACTGGGACATCTCTATCACACTCTCCATGGCTCAGAGTCCGTTGTGGAAGAGGTGGAGGAAAGATTGTAAGAGCCAAAGGAAGGGTAGGACTGCTTACAACGCAAACTTAGAGACATAAGATGGCCTTGATATTCATGACTTCACAATGCCTGATAATACCTATACATAATGGGAGGAAAAAATGATGACACCGAAGCAAAGCAGAGACTAATTGAGAGGGGGAAGAGGTATGGGGGAGGGAGGCAGGGAATCATAATGGCTTATGATCTATGATTATGGAAGCTATCACTAAAAAGTTAAAAAAAAAAAACTCATTGAACTTTACTCTTAAAATGTGAACCTTTTGGGCTAGGGAGATGGCTCAGCAGTTAAAGACGCTTGCTTATAAAGCCACCAGGCCTGGGTAGCTCCAGGTTCAATCCCCCAGTACCTATGTAAAGCCATATGCACACAGTGGTGCATGCATTTGTACTTTGTTTTCAGTGACAGGGGGCCCTTGTGTACCCATTCTCTCTCAAATAAAAAAACAAATCTTTTAAAGTTACTGTTTTGCTGCTGGTACGTGTGAGCTTCCATATTCTCCTAGCTCTTCCTCCCCTTGCAATTGGTGTGTTGGGATTACAGATGTATGCACCACTTTGCATCTGGCTTACCTGGGTGCCAAGGAGGAGCAAACTCAGGTCAGCAGGCTTATAAGCTAGTGTTTTTAAGCCACCTTCCCAGCCCCTGGAGTTTTATGTTTGGCATGTATGGTATATTGGACATGTGGGTGCATACCTTGTGGAGATTGGAGAACATAGGGTGTCCTATTCTTTTTGCCCATCTGCCTACTTCCTTGAGAAGGTGTCTTTCACTCGACCTAGAGCTGCTATTTTCACCAGGTTACAGGCAAGTGCTTTAACTGCTAAGCCATCTCTCCAGCTCCTGTTCTCACCATTAAAAAAAAAAATTGGGGCTGCAGAGATGGCTCAGCGGTTAAGGCACTTGCCTCCAGTGCCTAAGGCCCTGGGTTCAATTCCCCAGGACCCACATAAGCCAGACCCACAAGGTGGTGGCCCTGGTGCACACACATACGCTCTCTCTCTTGATCTCTCTCTCTCTGCTTCAAAATGAATTTAAAAAATATTTTTTAAAAAACCTGCCGGGCGTGGTGGCGCACGCCTTTAATCCCAGCACTCGGGAGGCCGAGGTAGGAAGATCACCATGAGTTCAAGGCCATCCTGAGACTACAGAGTGAATTCCAGGTCAGCCTGGGCTGGAGTGAGACCCTACCTCGAAAAAAACAACAACAACAAAAAAAAAACCTGAAAAATGCCGGGCGTGGTGGCGCATGCCTTTAATCCCAGCACTCGGGAGGCAGAGGTAGGAGGATCGCCCTGAGTTCAAGGCCACCCTGAGACTACATAGTGAATTCCAGGTCAGCCTGGACATATAAGGCCCAAAATATGTCGCATGAGTGATGTGTGTGTGGCGAATACATATATAACATTTGAATGCGTGCTTGCAGGTGCAGGAGCCTAACTGAGACAATGCTACAGGAAGCTCAGCTTCACCAAGACAAAAGACAATTCCTCCTTTAGAAAGGACTGGAGAGATGCCTCAGCAGTTAAGGTGCTTGCCTGTACAGTCCAATGACACAGGTTCGATTCCCCAGCACCAATGTAAAGCCAGATGCACAAATTGGTGCATGCATCTGGAGTTGGTTTGCAGTGGCTAGAGGCCCTGGAGCTCCCATTTTCTCCCTGGGTCTCTCTCCCTCTCTGCTCGCAAATATATTAAAAAGAAAACACAAAGAAAGTGGCTACGCAGGACTGGAGAAATGACTCAGTGGTTAAAGGTGCTTGACTGCAAAGCCTGATGACCTGGGTTCAATTCCTAAGAGCCCAAATAAAGCCATATGCACAAAGTGGCACCCCCCCCAGCTTGTAGTGGCAGGAGACCCTAGCACACCCATGCTCACTCTCTTTCTGTCTGCCTCTTTCTATCTCTCTCTTCCAAATAATAAATAAAAATATTTAAAGAGTCAGGCATGATGATGCACGCCTTTAATTCCAGCACTTGGGAGGCAGAGGTCGGAGGATTGCTGAGTTTGAGGCCAACCTGAGACTACAGAGTGAATTCCAGGTCAGCCTGGGCTAGAGTGAGCCCCTACCTCACTTAACGTGGCTATGAACTTCAAATGAACAGGAGTGAACGTGCTTGGCAACTGTCCAGACTTAAGTGGTTATTGCCATCAGCTGTCAGGGGGCAGTGAGGGGCATCCGTACCTTCTTCTCTCTGGACAAAGGCTCTGTGCACAGACTTCCACCAGGAGGCAGGCAGGCAGACCCTCGGACACCTGGTTCTGCTTTGCCTGCACCCCTGGACCTCTGCTAGCCCTCCAGGGCTCCCGTCTCAGGAGCTGGCCTCAACCTCCCCGGGTACAGCAAGGCTCGGTAGGCGCGTGCTCGGTGGATGAATGGAGGCGCCTCTCCAAGACAGGGCGCCAGCGGACGCGGGCACCGCGCGGGGGGCTGGACGAGGCGTGCCCAGGAGGGGCAGGGGGTGCCGGAGGACGCTTTCCCCGGAGGGCACGATGGGCGACTCACGTGAGCACCGGGATGGGCGTCCACACCACGCAGTAGGGGAAGCGGCTCCGTTCCACGTCCATGGTGACGGCGCAGGAGCCGTGGTACTGCTTCATGTCCCTCTCGGCCGCCGTCGGCACCTCCACTTCCGCCATCCCGGGAGGGGGCGGCGGCGGCGGCCACAGGAGCGGAGAGCTCCCTTCCGCTTCCGCCATCATGCGCGCGACCCGCCCCGCTCGTTCCCATGACGTCACTTCCGGGAGGCGGGGACCGCGCCGTGGGCCTTCCCCCGGGAACGGGAGCCGCGTCCCTGCGGGCCGGGCCGCCTCCTGCCTGGCTCCCGGCGCAGGCGCAGGTGCTCGGCACTTCACCTACAGTTTCCAGTTCCCGTCCTCGGAGGAGACCCAAATGGAGGTATTGTTCCCAGGTTAAAAATGGAAAAAAAAGGCACTCGTCCATGAGTTCGAGGCCAGCCTGAGACTACATAGTGAATTCCAGGTCAGCCTGGGCTAAAGCGAGACCCTACCTCGAAAAGCAAAATAAAAGAAAAAAAGAAACTCCTAGGAATGAATTGAGGGCCACGACTCAAATTCTGTATTTCCAATGGCCTTCTCATGCTGTGGTGACTCACGAGGTAGAAGCGGGAGGGGCGCTGGGGAGTTGGTTCTGAGGTTAAAGGTGCTTGCTTGCAAAGCCTGCTGACCCAGGTTCGATTCTCCAGCCAGATGCGCAAATTGTGCATGGGTCTGGAGTTCCTTTGCAGTGGCTAGAGACCCTGGTGCGCCTATTCTCTCTATTTCATCTCTTTCTGCTTGCAAATAAATCAGACTAAGATGCACTAAGTGACACATGCATCTGGAGTTCGTTTGCCATATGAAGAGGCCCTGACACACACATACTCTCTGCTTGCCTCTTTCCTTCTCAAATAAAAATATTTTAAGCCGGGGGTGGTGACACACATCTTTCATCCCAGCACTCAAGTTAATCCCAGATTAAAAATGAAAAAAAAGGCCCTCGGGAGGCAGAGGTAGGAGGATTGCTATGAGTTTGAAGCCACCCTGAGACCACATAGTGAGTTCCAGGTCAGCACCTCATAGTGAATTTCAAGTCAGTCTAAGCTAGAGGGAGACCCTACCTCGAAAAACAAATAAAACAAAAAAGCTGGCTAAAGGAAGTTATGGAGAAATGCACTCAGGAAAATGGAGCTGCCTATTTTAAGGTCTGTCTTGAATTCTCTCAGTGCTGATCTACTGAAAGCCTGTTGTCCTATTATTGGTACATAATTCTTTTTATTTTTTATTTTATTTATTCATTTTCAAGCAGAGAGAGAGAGAGAGAGAGAGAG
>PVHP010040798.1:0-15729 GCA_004024765.1 Zapus hudsonius | reverse complement strand
GAGAGTGAGATCAGTATAGGTTAACTGAGATACACATTTCTGAATTGGCTAGATTCTATTCTTAGAAGCCTCTTTGTAAAGTGGATTTCTCTTTGGGGTCTCAAGATTTTGGTTCCCATTGTATTTCGCCCTGAGTTCCCAGTTCCAGTCAAGAGCTCCCTATCACTCAGTGGATTACTTGGTCAAATTAAGAGATATTGATTGCCTCCCCCAGGCTTTGGCACCTCCATTGCACAAGTGTTGGTATCTTGTTAACCTGTTTTCTAAAAGACAACCTGAGCCCCTCCCTAGAGTGGGAGGTCCCTTTTACTAGAACCCAGACTTACTCCTGGAACTGTGATTGGTCAAAACCAGACCCATCACTGTCTCTCTAGCTCACCTGAGCCAGAAGATATACTCACCTGAAACCAACAAATCCCTCTTTTTCCTCATGGCTGTCAGCAGAGAGACTCCTAAACCTCCAGGCTGCGGTGAGGGCAGGGGCTTCTTTCCCACATGGACTTTATCTTCCTCATGATGGAAGCCCTCTTACACTTCCTCTTCTTTCTCTTGCTTGGCTGGCCAGCACAGAGCTCCTGGTTCTGTAGCCATGCGGCTATGGTGAGAGAGGCGCCTTCCCTATGGCTCTCTCCTCACTCATGGTGGGAGCTCTCTGTGCCTTCTCTCTCCTCCTCCTCTTAATCTAATAAAGTCTCTCTCTAAACCTCACCCTCTGTGATCTATAATTTTAATTCTTTAAATGTATATGACAAGAATCTGGGTACCCCCAAGTTTTAAGGTGCGTTGGGTCTAGCTAAAAACCCCAAGTCCCCTGTTACAGTGGTAAAGGCAATTCCACAGCTTCTGAGCAGGGGAATACTGGGAAACCATCTGTCGTAGTCAGTCACATGCCGCTGGGATGAATCTTCAAACCAGGTACAGTTTATGGGAGGAAACAATTTATTCAAGCTACAGATCCAGGGAAGTCCCATAAAAGTGAAAGAGGCTGGTCCTCTTTCACAGGTCCAAGCAGAGAGAAAAACCCATCACCAACACCACATACACAACAGCAAACAGGCAGGAGGACCAAGGAGAGAATTTCTTCCCCTTTATCCTTAGGGTGGGGTCTTACAACCCTATCCCAGACTTAATGGCTTCCTGAGTCTCTGGAATTTCCTTCCTGCACTGCCCACACAGGAAAGGATGTTTACTTCTAGCACCTTTGAGCTCCCTTACTTACATCCTGCCCCTTGCTGAGAGTCTGCCTTCCTGTGAACATCCTCAGAGACCCACCCACGATTACTTGAAAAGTCAAGTTGACAACAAAACCTAACCATCATACCATCCAACCTGCTCACAATGAACTTGCCTACACTCAGAAGCTCTCCTTCCACTCTCAGCTCAGTAAAGTCAGTCACATGGGTGGCAACACAAGCCAAGGTTTCAACTTAAATTTGGAGCCTTTGGAGTTAAATGAAAGACACTGAGCACCTTTGAAACTGACCTCACCGTACAGAAGAATTGGAAGGAGTTGGGCTGTGTGTCCATTGCTGGGCCAGAAGTCTCCCTGAATTCAAATCTGTTTAATATTGACATTGTGAACTTCTCTCTCTCTCTCTCTCTCTCTCTCTCTCTCTCTCTCTCTCTCTCTCTCTCTCTCTCTCTCATCTCTCTTTCCTTTTCTCTCTTTCTTTTAATTAAAATTTTAAGTTAGCATGCAAAATAATGGGTTTCATTATAGCATTTTCATGTGTGTGTATGTGTGTGTGTGTGTGTGTGTGAGACTATACTTTGCTCTCAATTATCCACACCCCCTGCCCTCTGGCTAGCTCCCTTCCTTCTCCCCTTTGCCCAGGATACCTTAGGAAAGTAAGATAGCTGTGTGTCTCCCCTGCCCTTCCTCCTGCAAAGACTCAGGTGGTTTAATGAACAAGTTTTACCAAAAGAATTTAGGACCTTTGTGAAATTTGGGTTTTCTCAGAGAATTTTAAAAAAAGAAAAGATTGAAGTTTTTCCAAATCTTTCTAAGGAACTTACCAGCTCCTTACAATTCTGATACCAAGAGGACAGGAAATGGCAGACACACACACACACAAACCAATGCCCTTTGTGAACATCCATGTAAAATCTGAGATAACAAGAAATCTTGCTCCAGGGGCACTGGGTTAGTCCTGAGGGGGTTAGTAGGGAGAGATGGGGGTCAGCCATTACTTTTCCAACCAGTATAAAAATAGATCAGAACTTAGCAGCAATCCTGGTAGTATGCTCTGGCTGATGCCCGCACAGGCACATTTATTTATGTTACATATCTTTATTGTTAAGTATACAAATATATTGATCATGGACTGAAAAGACACATTTCAAATTACTAGCATGGTGAAAGGATTGGAATTAGGACCAGGAATAACTAAAGGAGCATTTTTTTTAAAGTCAGTTATTTCTGTGATTTAATTGTGCATTTAACACGATGCTGTGCACATGCATCACAGTCCAATTAACACCAACACAAAAATGTTTGGCTGGGGATGTAGTTCGGCAGAAAAGTGCTTGTCTGGTGTGCACACGGCTCTGAGTTCAATTCTCAGTACCACTGCCAAAAAGGAAAAAAATGTTCGATGTGATAAGATAATATGATGAAGTGAGTCAAAGCTTACCTGTCATAATCTCGTGTGCAGAGAACCAAGATCTGTGGAATGAAAGGCTTACCTTGTGTGACAGGTTAGAGACCCTCCTGTTGCTGGGCACTAGGCAGAAGTTAAGCATTATTAGAGCACTGTTAAATACCATTAAATTTAATAATAAGCCTTTATTGTAAGCTGCCTTTCAATGTTTGTTTTTCTTTAAATAAGCTGTTAGGAGTCAGGGTGACTCTATTCTCTAACTGACCCTCCCTTGACATCCTGGGCTACTTTAGTAAAGGACTATAAATCATCAGCCAGCCAGATTGAGGCCATGTGGGTATCAGTTGCTTTGAGTCCTCTGGAGGCTCCTTGAGGAAGTTGCACTACACACACAGCTGCTGGTGGCTAAGCACAAACTCTCGTCCCAGAAGGCTCTGGCCACTCATGTCACAATAGTTTGTGTTGGATTTTTCGCCATCACAAGCCTTGCAAACTCTAGATGATTCTGCAGCCATTTTTACTTGGGGGCCCCTGGAGAGCACTTCTCCTGGTGGTCCAGAGGAAGTCCTATGGTTGATGAAAACACAATCCCTCAGTTGCATGAGGGCATACTATGATTTGTGTAAATGGCATCTTTCATTTTTATGAGAGACCTATGCCAGGATTGGTGCAAACACACTCCCCCATTTGCATGAGACATGCTATGTTTGTGTGTGGGTGGGGTCTTCATTTACATGAGGGACTGTGTGGTGATTGGTGCAAACACGGTCCTTCGTTTGCATAGATGACCGCCAGAATTAGTGCAAACACTCATGCCTTACCTCCTCTCTGGCTATATAAGCAGGCTGTTTGGCCCCTTTGTAAGGAACCTTCTAGTGCTTCCCCTGTCATTGCAACATTAGGTCCAATCAAAAGTTCCTTTTGAGTGGCCTTTCCTTGCCCATTTTTGATATTTAATGGGCTGAGCTGGTAACACAGAGTCACAAGACATCTGGGTTTTAAAGCCTACAGCAAAAGGCCCTAGTGTGCAGGGTTTGATCTGAGTCTTTAGATCTGCCATTCCAGCCTCTAGGCCTTGGACACACAAGGGCCCAAGATTGACAAAAGCTTCTACTTCCCTACCCATGGTTCATCTCTAGGTAGAGTCATGGGACCCCAGACAGCTCACAGGTAACACTGACAGATAATCCAATATGTCAGCATCCGTATCAGTTACTTTCTTGTTGCTAGGATGAAATACCCAGCCAGAAGTAGCTTATGAGAGAGGAAAGGTGTTTAATTCAGCTAGCAGTTTCAAGGGAAAGAAGCTTCATCCTGGAAGGGAAGGCATGGCAAGGCTGGAGCAGAGCAAGAAGCAGGAGGAGAACATGAGGTGAGGCCAGAATATAACACCTCAGCCACCCACTCCTCCAGCAAGGCTCTGCCTCCTAAAGTATTTACAACCCTCCCAAACACACCACCAACTGGGGACCAAGTCTTCAAACACATGAGCCCAAAGGGAACATTTCATAGTCAAACCACCACAGTGTCTCAGTGTTTTAAGAAGTGCCATACTGACTCAGGACCAGGGAGGAATGTCCAGAAATAGACTCAAGTACATATGGGAACTTAACACATGATAAAAGCAGTATTTCAAATCAATGGGGAATGATGGCTAGCCATTCGGAAAACATAAAGTTGGCTATTCACTGAACTGTTTACACTGAATTAAATTGTAGATGCTTCAGAATTTAAATGCAGAAAAGGACGTGAATGACATGTGATCTTGGCATGAGGAAGACTTTTCCAGAATGGTGACAGACCTAAAAACCACACACAGTGGATGCTCAGGCTCCATAAAGACAAGGGCAAGAATGCCTTGGTCACAGTCACAGGATAGAAGCTAGCTGGGGATCCCTGCAACACATAAAGGTAGAAATCCTAGAACTTGAAAGGGAAGTGATGGGAAGGCAAAAAGTAAAGGCGTCAGGAAAGGCCATTGCACAGTTGCCCCTCACATATCCAGTGTGCACACTCTGGCCTGGACAATACAAAAATTTTAGCACTGCAGCAAGAGAGCTAGGGCCCATCTAACCCTACCAACCGACTGTAGGCCGATACCTGAGATTCTGGCAAGAGAGGAGCCACCACAGTCATACCGGGGAGGATCCATATGGAACCCCGCAGAGAATGATGGAATGAACAGGGGACCCACAGCCACAGCCATTAAATCAACACAGGATAAGCCAGTGAGACAGAAACCAACGATCTTCAACACAAAGACCCCTAAGCTCACAACCTTAAAGCAGCCTTAATACTCATCCACCACAACTCAGGGAACTGAGCGGAAGAGGGGGCGGAAAGATTGTGAGAGCCGTGGTGGGGGAGACTATCCAGAGGTATGGCACCCCTCAGTAACACCATACTAGGGCCAGGAGAACCTGGCTGAATACTAGGCTATCCATGGTCCCCTGTCACAAGGACTGATCCAGATGACCCATGGAGGAGGTTATCCAGCAGAGTGGGGAGGGGAGGGCAGCGGGGAATGGGGGATAATAACTCATTGTTTGCCCACTAAATATTGTAACTCATTATGGACATTAAAAAAATTTAGCACTGGGTATAAGAAAAATCTGGGAAAAAAACACAAGTACAATGTTAATAGGGTATTGATTCAATATACTGTGGTATGTCCATATAATGAAATCTACAACTACCAAAAATAAAAAAAAAGAAAGTAATGGGAGAGGATCATGATCAAAATATACTGTGCACATGTGTGAAATTTGTCAATAAAAAGCTTTTTTTTTTTAAAGTAAAGTTGGGCTGGAGAGCTGGATCAAAGGTTGAGACGCTTGCCTGCAAAGCCTATTGACCCGGGTTCTAGTCCCCAGTACCTATGAAAACCAGTTGTCCAAAGGGGTGCTTACTTTTGGAGTTCGTTTGCAGAGGCTGGAAACCCTGGTGTGCCCTTTCTCTGTCTGTCTCTCTTCTCTCTATTTCTCTCTGCTTGCAAATAAATAAATAAATAATAAATATATATATTAAAGTAAAGTTATATACACTGATGTGGAATTAGTTAAGACGGTTAAGTGAAAAGAAGTTGCATTGAAAAGTGATTAGATTTTTGTAAAATAACCTAAAATCTATGCATCGGTACAAATAACCTTGAAAGTAAATTTACTAAGATTTCTGACAAGTGAAATTACAGTGACTGTTTTAGACTGTCAATGGGAATAATTAAAATTAGAAATAACTTTATAATTCTTATGACTGTTTACCAATTTTCATATTCTGCTTTATTAGCAAAACAAAAATTTCTGCAACAACAATAGCACAAAGGTCCCCTAACTGGATTGACAAGCCCAAGGAGTTCAGGGTTACAGGGAACCTTAGAGAATGACCCCTCCAACACAGGCTTAGGAGAAAGGCCCGAGGTGGGGATGCCATCACAAATGCTACTCTTGTTCTCTCTCCTAGCAGGCGGGTGGTGGCATTAGCCTGGAATAAATAGCCCTGGACAGGAAGTTGCTACTCCAGTAGGAAACTTGGCAGAAAAAAGCAGGCGAATGGAAGCTTTGTGGAGTGAAGAAAGCCCACCAGCTGTGGGACAATATGGCCCGCTGTGGCATGGTGGCAAAGCCGGCCTGGGATTTGGATCGGGTATGGTCCTTGATGCCAGACATAACAAGTCGGATAATGTCTTTGAGTGTCGCTTTCTTCATCTGCAAGGATGCGTGCTACCTCTCTCCCGAAGTTCTGATGAAGGTTAGGTTTAAATAGGGACTGGGAACACTTGCTAAGCAGACAGTGTGCGTGTGCAGATTGTCACAGCTACTTGTGGAATGTGTGAGCTCACAGAACACAGCCCTCAGCTCGGAAGACAGAGCATCATCCCAGGGCTAGGGATGCCAGACAGAGTACAGGAATTTCAAAGAACCACGAGGAATTTGTTTTCTTATAAGCACGTCCCATGCTCAGTGAGCTTGAGCTGGCATTTAGTTTTAAATACTTTCTGTTGCTCTTGCTTTTCGTTTCCTATAGATTGATGCATCTCCCCAACAATTCTGGAAGTTTTGGAGATGCACGGATCATGTCTGATATTAATGGTAGGTCATCCAGGCTGCCTGGACACTACCATGCACAGTAGGGGAGCGAACATGGAACCCAGGGAAAATTTGCTTAGGCAGTCATTAGCAGCTCTGCTCTTCAGAGCCTTAGCCCACATCCTGATGGCCACAGGTCCTGGATCTCCTCTTGTAACAGGGAGCTGGGGATTAGAATTTAAAGAGTACCAGTTACTTCCAATGCACCTCAGAATTTAAGGAGTACCATTGTGATGATTAGGTTTTGTTATCAACTTGATCTTTTTAATTATCTTGGGTGGGTCTCTGAGGATGTTTATAGGAAGTCGGCCTCTCAGAAAGGGGCAGGATGTAAGGGAGTCCAAAGGCGCTAGAAGTAAACATCCTTTCCTCTGTGGGCAGTGCAGGAAGGAAATTCCAGAGACTCAGGAAGCCATTAAGTCTCGGGAAGGGTTGTAAGACACTACCCTAAGCCTTTATAAATGAGAAGAGATTCTCTCCTTGGTCCTCCTGCCTGTTTGCTGTTTTGTGTGTGTGGTGTTGGTCATGGGTTTTTCTCTCTGCTTGGACCTGTGAAAGAGGACCAGCCTCTTTCACTTTTATGGGACTTCCCCTGGATCTGTAGCTTGAATAAATCGTTTCCTCCCATAAACTGTGCCTGGTTTGGAGATTCATCCCAGTGGCATGTGGCCAACTGAAACAACCATAATTCTTGTCTATAAAATTAGAGAATTAAAATTATAGACCACCATAGGATAAGGTATAGTGGAGGACTTTATTCAGTAGAAAATGGGGAGTTACAGAGATCTCCAGCCACCAGTGTGGAGAGAGCATGTGGGAGAGGGTTTAGCAAAATCTGTGCTGCTCGGCCAAACAAGAAGAAGGAAAGATCATGAGAAGGAAAGGTTCGTATGGGAAAGAACCCAGCCCCTCACCACAGGCTGTAGTGAGGGGGCCTTACCAAAGGCCTAGAGCCTGGAGAGACTCAGATGTCCATCTGCTGGGCCATGTGAGAGGGAGAGAGAGAGAGAGAGAATTTCCTGTTCCAGTGAGTATTCCCTGGCCCAGGTGAGTAGAGACAGTTGGTTGGTCTATCTCTGACCAATCAGTTTCGGGACCAGGTTTCATCTCTAGTTAGAAACATCTCCCACTCAAGGGGATGGAGGTCAGGTATGGCATCTGTGGAACCTGCCTGAAAGTACAAGTGAAAATGTCACACTCTGACTGAAGTTGAGGGGCCGGGGCCCTGGCCTTGGCTGTGGGAATTAGCCAGAGAACACCTCACCCTGCACATGCCTTTGTTCTGAAGCTGACAGGCTAACTCTGGAATGTGACTCAGTCTTCTAGAACTTGGCTTTTCATCCTCAAATTCCTCCTATTCTCTCTCAGGGTGTTGCTTTTGGGTTGTGATTCACTAGGAGCCAGAAAGAAATTTTTAGACTTCATTGAAATATGAAAAAGAACAAAGATAGCTCATATTTTTAAACAGGGAAATAAAATCAAATTTGGCTGGGCTTTCAGCTACTATATTTTGCAAAGGAAGTGTTTTCCTCAATATGGGTCCCTGTCATTCTTTTTTTCTTCTCTCTCTTCCATGCTCAACTCTTCCATGAGCTCTGGGACCTGCCACAATTATCCCCTGGGTGAAAAGAACCTGTTAAGTCTGTGTTTTCTGAGGCTGGGGAGATGGCTCAGTGGATAAACTTGCTGCTAAAGCCTGAACACTGGACTTCGGATCCTCAACCCCCACTTCAAAACCAGAGCCCACAGCGGGCTTGCCTGCGCACCGATGGCCAGGTAGGAGACAGAGGCAAGGCAGGGCGATTTCCCAGAAGCTCGCTGACCAGCTGGCCACGGGCAGCAGTGGACACACACAGCGAGAGATCCTGCCTCAGAGGAGGTGGACATCGAGGACATTCTACAGCTCTTCTGTGACCACACATGCGCTGTGGCATGTGCACCCTCACTCATACACACACACACACACACACACACACACACACACACAAACACACAAACACACAAACACACAAATAAATCAGAGCATTTGGTAAAGATGGGAGAAACTCTGAAGGTAAGATGATGGCCTAGATACACTGCATGTGATCAATCAATGGTGGATTTTCTTTTTTTCGTGTGTGTGTGTGTGTGTGTGTGTGTGTGTGTGTGTGTGTGTGCCCTGTGGCGCCTCATGCACTCCCTTGCAGCAGGGTGCACTGACCTGCAGTGACCAGGGCAGAGCGTGGGGACCTCACTCCCTCCAGTGCCTTTGTTCCCGCTCTTGTTCAAGTCAGAGTCTCTTACAGCCCCAGGAGCTGGCTGTTTCCTTCTCTCCCACCCCATGAGCTCTCTGCTTCCCTGTGGGACTGAAGGGGGTTACAGTTGTGCTTGGCCATGCTCAGCTGTCCATGACGGTTCTGGAGACTCGAACTTGGGTGGTCTCAGGTCCCCTCGGGCCCTCATGCTTGCAGAGGATGCTCACTTAACCACTGAGCAATCCCTCCAGCCCTATGAGTGTATTTATCTTCTTTGAGAAAAAGACACCGATATTTCTCTGGAATTCTCTGATCAAATATACTCGTGAGTCACAAAGAGAAAAATGTGACAAGAAACCACTTTGCCTGCTGAGCTGTGGCCATGGATATGGTGGGAAATGCCCGCACTTCCCACTAAACAAAGAAATTGGCAGTAGGAAACAAAACAGAAAAATGGGTGTGCCTTTGAAAGAAGGGTGGTATTTTCACTGTACCTTTTTGTAAAGGGCAGCCTAGGGGTGGAAAGTGTCCTGAAGAGACGTCTTAGAGAGAGCCCTTGGCCATCATCCAGGAGACAAGACGTTGGAGGGCAATTGCGTGGCATTCCCAGTGACTGGGAAGGGGTCAACCATCACAGTGCCTGAGGAAGAATTAAAAGAGTGTTGATTACAATGAACCTGTGAGGATGGTGTGGCTCTGAGGCCATCGCAAATACAATGACCAACTTCAGTGGTGTTCAATTAAAAGCGCAAAAGCAGGTGCTACTGCTGTGGTCAGAACTGTGAAGTATAATTGTGGGTGTCTCTTTAAGTAGACTTTAAGTAGTCAGTTACATCATTTGTAAAGCACTGGACCCTCTGGGAAGTAGATGAATTCACAAAAGCTTCCATCCATCGGAATGCAAAATGCTATCTAGGAGGAAACTGGAAAAATTAGAGCACAATCAGGAAAAACTATAAAGGAGAAAGAACTTCCATAATTGCTTGGGGTCACCTTTTACTCCATCAAAGGACAGGAAGGGACAATAGGGGAGTTGAATCCATCATCGCGCATGAGAATTCCTGGAATATCCTGCCAGTCAGGGTGAGTTACTGGAAAAAATGTTGGTTTATTTACATGCTGAGCGGCACCGACTTCTAGCTCCCACTGACAAATATCCTCACAGTGAGGAAGAGAGAGAAAGCCCTGCATCCCTGTTCCAGGGAGAAACTGACAGGACAATGGGGATTGTCACACATCTCTACATCTCGACCCCCTAGTTATACAATGGACCGTTCTGCTTCTCCACACATCTCCAGAGATCATCATTGCTTTTATTTTTGGGTACTAAGCACCCTAGCAGAAAACATGATTTTACATCCAGAAGAGGATTTGAGAAAGGGGGAAACCATCAATGTAGGAAACCTCTGGAGCAGACATCTCCAGAAACTCCAGGAAAGGAGCATTTAATCTCTTTATCAGAGGACCATAGACAAGGCCGCGTGCTGCCTTTGAGCACTTAACAAACATAAAAAAGATGGGAAAAAAAGTCTGAACTGAATAACAGAGTGGGGGGGGGGCAAAGGGTGAATACAGTGAACTGTGTTTATACCATGAACAGGAATAAAGAGCTCAGAGGAGCTGGGGGGTAGAGTACCCACAACCACAGTTGTCCCCAGAGTGACAAGAACCAAATTGGGAGACTTGGCTTGAATAGGGCCACCAATTCTGGTCTAGTTGTCTACCCTAATCACAGCCTTTCAGATTCCTTTTAAAGTGTCCACTCTTTTGATTTAGAAAATAATGCTGGAACCTGCAGTTTGTCCATCCTTCTGATGGACGCCAGAGACTCCAGCGGAGAATAAATGTTCAAGATATTGGTCTATCTCATGTCTCTTTCTTGCTATGTAAGCATTGGCAGACAATTTTATCTCTAAACAGATATTCTAAATTGCAAATTTAAAAATATTTTATTTTCAAGGAGAGAGAGAGAGAGAGAGAGAGAGAGAGAGAGAGAGAAGGAGAGGAAAATGGCCAGCATCCTGGATACAGAGTTTCTCCTTGGAAACATGAAAGGTGTAATTAGCCCAGAACTCTCAGCATTGGCTGATTGTGTAAACAGGATGGTGAGTGTATTGTACTATCTCTAAAAGAAAATATTTGACACCATCAGGGCACACTGAGTAGGATTAAAGTTTTGTCTCATTTGATGTTTACAGAAGAAGGCATTCCTGATAAGAATCAACGTCATAGGGTGATATCTCTGAGCTCAGGCTGGGCTGCAATGTGGGTCTGTGTCATCCTCATGGATCCAGTGAGCATCTTCACACTGGACCAGTGGGGTGGAGAGAGTAGAGCTTGGGGTTGGAATGCCCAGCGTAAACTCCGCAGTGCGCTCCAGAACAGCTCCACAAGGGTTCTGGAGATGGCTCAGGGGTAAAGCACTTGCTTTTCAAGCTGGGGTGCCAGAGTCTGGATCGCCAGCACCCACATAAATCAGGTATAACCGTTCTCCTGTAATCACAGTGCCTGGGAAGCAGAGACTGGGGGTCCCTAGGTGCTGGCTAGCTAGACAAGGTGAATCAATGAGCTCTGGGTTCAAGTGAGAGACCATGCTTCAGTAAATAAGGTGAAGTGTGGGTGATCTAGGAAGACACACTTGATTCCAACCTCTGGCCTCCACATGCATGTGCACGTATGTGCACATGCACTACACACACGTGTTCCCACACATGGGAACCCACATACACATGTACAATTACCACACACACACACACACACACACACACACACACACACACACACACACACATGCACCAATGGGAAAAAAAAAACAAGACCATTCCAAAGACTCTGCAAAGGCATCAAAGGAACATGGTAAGCTAGTTTAAAAGTAAAATAAAGGTTTGGAAATTGTCCTGAATATTAAATAATTTAATCATGGAGAAGGAATAATGAACATGACCATATGTACGAATGAAATTTGGTATGGACTGATGGAATTGTCCTAATGTCTGCTTTCAGAGTTCACCAATATTGCATTGGAGAACGTCAACCCCAACAATGAACGAATGATTATATTATCCAAAGATTCCAAGATTTCCAAAATTAAGGGAGTCAGATAATGAAATTCACCTTTTCATCCCTTTTGTTAGACCAAAATAAACTTAAATTTAAATTTGAAAGCGGGCATGTATTCAGATCCCCAATACTGTGATTTTATTCTGAATAATTGCCTTTTATTTTCAATGCCTATTGTGTCTTTACTGCACCTCGTGTCACAATTTAATCCCTCTTTAAACTTAATTTAATGCCCAATTTAATCTCAATATGACAGCTAATAATTAAGAGAGCTCGTGTTGTGTGGCTTAATGTTTGGTTGTGTTGGTCATGTGTACGTGCCATGAGTGAGGCTGTTTCGTACCATGCAATTTAATGAGCAGCATCCTTGATATGTTTATTTCTGAAGAACAAAAAAAACCATCATCTTTTCAGAGTCAAAACATAGGTTTTCATAGTAATGTTGTGAACAGTTAGCGCTTTGGAATGTGACAGAGGCTTCCTTTTGGTATTTGTTCAACCCGTGGACATACAAATGCTCCAACCTATAGATCTTGTGTGTCTTACATGAAAAATATCCAAAACAATCTCTTTATATTCATAGTAATTACTTAGACTGATAATTTCTTTCAGCCTTTTTCAATCTTCTCACTTTTTTTTGTCAGTGAAGTTCTGAGGAATTCTAACCTGGAAGCTAGTTTGCAAATGGGCCGGGGGTTCTGATCAGAGTGTTTGTGGGGGCTGGAGATTAGGAAGAGGCCTGGGAGGCAGAGTTCCCATGTCCTTTCATGCAACTCCTGGAGTTTCTGGAGCCAGTTGGAAACTGTTGGCATAGAGAGTGTCCAATGTGTGCTTAGAACTCCCATATATGGCATAGCGTTTTATTCCCATGACACGGCTAGGTGGCATTCATTTTACAGGAAGAAAATGAGGAAGGAGAGTAATTAAGTTCCTACTAAACGCACAACTATTGGCATGAATAGAAGCCAGGCCTCCTCTAGCATTTCCCCATGATTTCATACTGATTGTGACGATAGAAAATACATTCATACAGGCTCCAAGGGAGGCCAAGAAAGATGAGAGTTTAATAAAACCTGAGTATTTCTTGATGCTTTCCTACTTTAGCAGGTGTGACTGGTGGTGGTCACATGGTCCTATTCCTGTGGCTGGCCCAGATCACCAATGGCAGAGACCTTCAGGCCTGTTGACTGGCCATCGGCCTGAGGAGGCGCACTGAATCTCATTTTATTTATGAGCAAGATGGATATCCTCCACATTTTAGTTCTGTATTATTTAGTTATCATTATCTTTTATTACCCTTGTGAGACTGTTTTATACATGTGTGTATCTACACATATGGGTATAGTTGGTGCTCAGCATCTTTAAAGACAATATTAGTATCAATAGCTACTTTCATAGGGGGAAAAACACATAGGAGCCAATTAGAAAAGAGTAATCAGATCTGGTGGCACAGGCCTGTACCCCAGCTACTCAGGAGGCTGAGGCAGAAGGATCACAAGTTCAAGACCAGCCTGTGAGACTTTGTCTTGGAATGAAAGTTAAAATACACACACACACACACACACACACACACAACAGCTTGGAATATAGCTCAGTGGTAGAGTGTATGCAGAGCAAATATGAAGCCTGGCTTTAATCCCCAGTACCAGGAAAGAAAGAGAGAGAGAAAAGAGAGGGAGGGAGGGAAGAAGGAAGGAACTGCATGCATGTTTAGTGTACATGGAATTGTTGTAACAGCAAGAATCATAATGTTTAAGATAATGTTTGCCACAGTATTTTATTTGCACAGGGCAAATGTGTTTCCCTAGCTGAGTTTTCCCAGTCCTACCATTTCCATAGTAGAGAAAGAAGGAGCCGTAACTTATCCTGGTGGGGAAATGTTAGCTAGCTACCAAGCAGCAGAGAATTCCCCAGAGGACCATTAATGACCAAACCCTTAAGAATGAACATGAGCCATCTTGTCTCTGTCTCTGAAGGGTAGGAGAGGACATTCAGTTGAGAGACACATGAGGGTGTGAAGGACTGAGACGGAGACCACGTGAAGCTGAGGATTCCTGCAGGAGAAACCCTCACTCTTTGAATGACTGACACTTTCCTTCAAGATGAGGCTGGGGCCAGTGACGCCCTTTGCATTTCTCCTGACAAGTTTCATGGCTCCTGGCATCTCCATGGTGCCAGGGGATTTAAAGCAGAGGGACTGTTGGCATGTAGCGGTTGAGCTGCTATGGGACACCTTCTCTGTGTTCAATCATCTGGGGAAGGTGGCAGCTTTATGAAAAGCATACAGATGTCGGCAGAGCAAAGCGAATCATGCCTGTGATTCCCAGCACGTGAGAGGGACAAGCAGGAGGATCGGGGTTCAAGCCAGCCTGGGCTACATGAGATATTGTCTTTAAAAGAAAAGAAAAAAAAAGGAAGAAAGGAAGGAAAGAAGGCAAAGACAAGGCAAGGTGCAGAGGCCACTGATATACAACACTGACTGATGTCATGAGAATGCTGAACACACTGCTTTATGAAAGAGACCAGCAAGTCAAGAAGTGCTCATCTGTACAATACTGACGCTAAACCTAGGTGGGTAATCAATGGCTTACTGATTGGCTAAGAGATCCGCTCAGTGACAAGGAACCCTTAACTGGAACTGGGATCCATGGCAAAATCTTATGGGGACCAAGAACCTGGGCTCCAAGGGAAACTCCCACTACCAGAGATCTGCAGAGGTTACACCCATTAGAACCTCCACAAATCAACAATGTCTCATTTAACCTATGCTGGTCTCACTCTCTGATGGCGATTCTGTTTATATTTTTCAGAACACAACAAGAGCCTTGGACGACCCAATTCCACCAGCAAGACATGGGATGATGGTTGACATCCAGGCAGGAGATGAACCACCCCTAATCTGTCATATAGGGCTCAAATGAAACTGATGAGAAAGTGGCTAGATACACAGAGGCATACCATGACAGCAAGTCAGATGACCCATGAAAGGACAATAGAGACAGACCCTAGATACAGACCCCAATGATACCCAACACAATCCAAAGCAGAAGTCCAGAGACACTTGAGATCTCAACAGTAAAGCAGACTTAAAACTCACCCACCATGACTCAGGGAACTGAGCCGAAGAGGGGGCAGAAAGATTGTAAGAGCCATGGTGGGGAGAATATCCAGAGACCTTGCCCCCCCCAGCAATAACACACAAAGGAGAAAAAAACTGACTACCACTTGTACATTCATAACCCCCTACCCCATGGACTGATCCAGTATGCCCACCAAGAAGGGCCCCCAGTGGGTTGGGTCAGGGAGGAGGGAAATGGGGGTACCACCACAAGATTTTCTCATACAATGTATCTAATTATTGAAATAAATATGTTAAAAATAAAATACTAATAATTTTAAAAAGAACTGTAAAATATCCAGATTTTTTTAAATAAATATTTATTGTCCATAATGAGTTACATTATTTAGTGGGCTATCCCGAATTCCCCAATTCCCCCCCTCCCCATCCCTGATCAGTTGTATATCCTCCTCCGTGGGCTGTCTGTATTAGTCCTTGTGGCAAGGGATCCTGTATATCTTAGTACTCATCCCGGTCTTCCTGGCCCAAGTGTGTTGTTACTGATGGTTGCCATGCCTCCGGACAGTCTCCCCCACCACGGCTCTCACAATCTTTCCGCCCCCTCTTCCGCTCAGTTCCCTGAGTCGTGGTGGGTGAGTAATAAGGCTGCTTTAATGTTGCGAGCTTAGAGG
>PVHP010040797.1:0-15716 GCA_004024765.1 Zapus hudsonius | reverse complement strand
AGGGAAATGAGCTTAAGGGACAACAAAAAAACCCCTCCTCCCAGCTCCCAATCACCTTTTCTATCTGTACAATCCTCTTCCAAAAAGCTTTTAGTCACTACTCGAATCATTTACAGAAATGCCAACTCAGTCCTCCTCTTTGTTTCATCTCTTCCCAACAGCCCCAAATAATACACGCCCTCCTCTGCCCCTTTATTTCCCTCCCTCCATCATTCCAAACCCTCCACCCCAGGCCATCCCCTACCCACTTCATTCACAACTCACCTCTGAGCCCACCTCCTTCAGGAAGCCTTCCCCGATTAAGGAAGCCAGTGTAAGGATTCCTTCCTCCCCCCAGATACCACCAGCAACCCATCCCCTCCCCCCCTATTCTGGCAGTCCATATACATCAGAACAAACAAAAAAATAAAAGACATGGGGAAATGTATATGTCTGTCCATCCTGTTGCTTTAGCCTGTCAGCTCCTAGAGGGCAGGGACCGTGTCTTCGGAATGGTCTGTGCAGCGCCTAGCACACCGTGGGCGCTCAATAAATATTAAATCGATTAACCCATCATTCCCTCTCCCTCCCTTCCTCCTGGACTACCCCTTACCGACTACGAGATGTATCAGAGGAGGAAGCAGAGTCAGCAGAGGTTGAACGGTGGGTCCGGCGGCTCTTGGGAGCTGGTGTTGTACTTCTAGACCTGAAGGAAAATCACCACACAACTCTATAGGCTGCACTATACTGGCTTCTCTAACCCTTCACCACTAGCCAGGGTATAACTGATTCTGCCCTCTCTCTTCCTTAAGAGGCCATTTATCTGCTAAGTAAACTTCCCTCAAATACACTTACCGCTTCCGCTTCTTGTCCTTTGATTTACGTTTGCTCTTTGGAGTGGGAGACCTGGGAAACAAGTCAAGGTTATTTTTAAAAAGTAAAGGCAATGAAACAAAAAAAATATAGAAATAACTGGAAAGCATTATTAGTAACAATGTTGATGGATGAAACTTTATTCCAAGAAAAAGAACCTCTTTATAGATCAAATGAAGTGAGCACGACCATTGAGCAGTAACTCACCACTTCTGTGTGCTACTATGCCTTCCCTAAAAACTGAAGAGTTCTTACCTGTGCTTCCGTTTCTTGGACTCAGATTCTGATCTGTTGGGGGGGGGGACAAAAAAAAAACCTTAATCCCACACCTATACCTGACCTTAGCAAACTACCCCCAATCACTCTAGACTTCTACCTCATACCTGTGCTTCTTCTTCTTGGAGCTCTTCTTTCTCTCCCGTCGGGGAGAGCTGCTCTCTGAGCGGCTGAAAATAGGTTCAAAAGCAAGGTCACTCTCCTTGGCTTCTTCTCTCACCCTTTACCCCTATAGTTCTCAAAGCTGGTTCTGAAGCACCCAAACAATCCCTATCTAAACCCAGAACTACTTTTTTTACTGCTAAATATATGTAACTTCTTAAATCAGTAAAACCTAAAATGAAAAAAACTTCAGAAATTTAAAATGCTGCTGGATACTGGGGGGAGTGGAGCTGCATAGGACTAGACTCAACCATTCTCCACAATGCAAACACATTTCCCCTGCCAGCTGGGACCAAAATAGTAACTCCATTCTTGCTATCTTACAATGCTCTGCTCCCTGATAGCAGCAGCCTCAACATCTAAAGGGAAAATAAACCACAGGATTGGTCCAATAGACTTACCGTCCCCTGTCTTTCTTCTTCTTCTTCTTCTTTTGCTTTGGGGTTGGAGAGCGAGAACTGCTGGTCTCCCGGACAAGGCTGGTAAAGAGGATTAACAAAGATACTTTTTGCAGAAGGCAGAGGTAGGAGGATCACCATAGGTTCTAGGCCACCCTGAGACTACATAGTGAATTCCAGGTCAGCCTGGGCTAAAGAGACTCTGTCTCAAAAAAGCAAAAAATAAAAAAGAGGGGGGTGGGAGAGAGAGAGTGAGAGAAGAGAGACTAACTGACTGACTTTTGGGTGCTAGGACCATTTTTATTAAAAGACAGTTTGACCCAAGAACAAAAAAAAAAAATTTAAGAATTTTGGGAAAGATGATCTATATAATAATAATAATGAGGTACTTAGAACAAAAAAAAAAAGAATACAGGCTTTTGCTTCTTAAGTTATATTTATTTATATATGTGTATGGGCACACCAGATCCTTTTGCCACTGCAAACAAATGTGATATGTTTGCACCACTTTCTGGCTAACATGGGCAACTTGGGAATTCAATCTATGCCAGTAGGCTTTGCAAACATGTGCCTTTAACCACTAAGCCATCTTCCCAGCCCCTGGTTTCTAGTTTTTTTTTGTTTTTTTTTTTGAGTACCTGTAAGGTTTAGGAGGCTCAGGAGCTGGTTGTTTAGCTTCTCGAGCACGACGCTGAGGATCAAAAGAACTGCCATCCACGTAAGAATCACTAATGCCAAAGGCAGCACGAAGCCGCTCATTCTTCTTCTCATTCAATTCTGCCAACTGATGGGTCTCAGTCACCCTAAAAGGGGAGGGAAAAAAAAAATCACAAAAAATGGAAGGATACAAGGGAGCAAAGAGCAGCACCACGTTCAGTAAGCAGAAGCCCCATTAGCAACGGAATGATGAAAGAAGGCAAAAAAAAAAAAAAAAAAAAAAATCAAGTCCCGGGTAAGGTGAAAGAACAAGAGCAGCACCAGCAGGATGGATCCAGGGGAAGGAAGAGAGCTCAACACTCACGCTGGCCTCTGCCCTGGGGTCTCTTCCTTGCCCCCAGGGTTCACATCCTTCTCCAACAACATGAGTCGAAAGGTCGCCACTTTCTCCTGAATTTGCTGTTCCTCGTACCTGAAGGACAAATTCCTTCAAGGTTAGACCCTTAGAAGGCACTTTTCCCTTTCCCAAATTTTTATTTCCCTCTTTCCCAACCAAGTCCCTTCCCTCTCCATGCACACACAGAATTTTTCACTGCCACCCAATTTCCCTCAAATTTTTCTAATCTTCATCATTTTCCTACTTTCTGTTCACTAGGCCCTCTAGAACAATGGATTTTAAACATGCTACAATACACGGGCCAAGAGAGGAGTTATGGCAAGTTCCCTATGCTCCTTCCCCACCTTCAGCAAGAATAGGTCTTTTATTTCCTCAGATTCCAAAGGAAGGTATAGTGTATAAAAGGCGTATCATTAACTCAAACCACTGCTCTGAACTCTTTTCTGCCTGAGTATGCTCTTGTTCCAAAACTTCACTTTCCTACCAAGCTCATGATCTCCTCTATTCGAGCACTCTTCCAATTCCTCGTTTTCTTCCTTCGCCACTTTCCAAGGTCTCAATCCTTAAATCAATCTACCTTTCTCTTTCCTACCAATAACAACACTATCAAGTTACCTAGCACATCTCATGCCTGAGTGCTACTTTCCCATCTCTCTACAACACATTTTGTTCCTCCATGGCCCCCCTTTCTCACATACATCCATCTAAAATACTTGATCCCCCCTTAAAGGCTCCTATTTTATGCTCCAGACAGTGTTCTCACCTCCCACTGTATACTGTCTCATAATTCTCTTCAATTCTTCCACTCATTTCCTTATCCCCTACAACTCCTTTTTAGGACTCTTTTACCAGCACTAAGTTCCACACACATCCCACCTAACACCCTGCACTCACACTCAGTACTTGGCTTGTCCCCACCCATTCCCTCACCCCTGCTCCTCCATCATCTCCTCCAGCTCGAGGCATCGCAGCTCCACGCGCCGCTTGCGCTCGTGGTCCAGGATGTCAGGATTAGGCCGCTTCACCAGGGCAGCCTCCAGGCGCCGCAGTTCCTCCTCTCCCTTGTAGTCAGGCCGCTCGCCCCGGCGACCCCGCACCAGGGACAGGTTGCGCTGAACGTAGCCGTTGGTGCCACTGCCCCGGGGCGTCGGCAGCCCGATCCCGTTGTACATGGCCCTGTGCCCAGGGGCACTACCGCTCCTGGAGGGGAGCGGGGAGACACGGGTCAGGCCCCTGGCCCCAAACTAACCATTTACCACACCTCCCACATCCCTGCTCTCTTCTCTAGTACAACACTTAGCCTCACACTGAGCCTCCATTAGCTGCATGATGCTTCCTCATTCCCCTAGTCTAATAAACCCCTCCCCTCATCCTCATATATCTTCCTTTCCACCAAATAATAGTATAGTTCTCTCAATGCACTTTCACCAAACTCAATCTTCCCGGCACCTACATTTCTGTTTCTCTACTCAGAAAACAAGAATCCTGTTTCTCTCAAATCTCTCCACACCACCTTTATTCTTCTTTGGCCACAACACATACAAGTGATATATATCTTCACCAAATACTCAATGATACCTAACCTCCAGTATTGAATCCTCCAAATGGCACAACAAACACCAGACATAGATCAGAGGCACCTAAGGCTTAACAGCCCATGTTCACACTCTTCCAAGAACATAACTGAAACTTTCAGGCTAACTTGTACAAATATGAAACGGACTAAACAGCCCTAGGCATCTGAATGGGTACACTGGATCAGCATAAACCAAGAATCTTACAAAGTCTCACACCCAAACTACATGCATATCAGAAACACAGACCAAGGATATATATAAAATCTTATACTTAGCTCCTATCAGCTACACTGATATTTCACTCCTCCAGTTTCCTTCCCAGTAAGATATACCACGTGACTTGCAGCTCCTACCTCTTGTTAAACATTGCCTATTTTCAACTCAGTGCTCTAGTTAAATGCATCAAACCAGCTTCCTCTGTTGCAACTACTTTCTCTACATACCGTGCCCTAAGCATACCTAGAAAACCCTCAATCTCTATAACTCACTTTCATTTGTGTCCAACTGTTAACTTTCCCTTCCGATTTTCCTGTTATGGTACTTCCTGATTTGCTCAGTTTCTGCCTTTAACCCTTTGCCTCCTGTCAGGTTCTATTTTCTGGCTGGGCGTAGTGGCGCACACCTTTAATCCCAGCACTTGGGAGGCAGAGGTAGGAGGATCACTATGAGTTCAAGGCCCCCCTGAGACTCCATAGTGAATTCCAGGTCAGCCTGCACTAGAGTGAGACCCTACCTCGGAAAAAAAAAAAAAAAAAAAAAACTCTCATCTTCTCAGCCCCACCATGACTGGCTAGATTTATTATTCATTCTCTATTCCTTTTACCTACTATGTATGTTCTTCTACTTTCTCCAAAACAACCTTTCCAAGACAAGTTCACAGAGCATGAATGTGCGCAAAGAGCTCAGGAGGAAAAAAAACAAGGACAGAAAGAAAGACAGCCGTAGATGAAGGGAAGGCAACACTTATAAAATTCCATGCCAGGTATGGTGACTCACACCTTTAATCTCAGCACTCTGGAAGGCAGAGGTAGGAGGATCACTGTGAGTTCGAAGTCAGCCTAGGACTACTGAGTTCCGGGTCAAGCTGGGCTATAGTGAGACCCTACCTTAAAAAAAAATAAATAAAGCTAAGATTCCAGGGGCATCATACAAGTACCTGGAGAAGACACTAAAGTATACAGAATGAATAATTATACGGAGTTGCTGAATGGAAGACAGCTACCCATACAGAATTTATCCCACCTCAAGTCTAAGAATGGGTCCCTACCCAATAGCCAATCTGAGAGAAATAAAAGCAATGAAAAGTAACTATTGTACCAGGGTAAAAATAGTGATAAATGAAGATAAATCTGAGAGGCAGTATATATATTCAGGAAGAAATGAAAAATTATCTTTGTAGCCTAAGAAATCAGTTTTTCTATCTTCCTTTTACCTCCACTATGTTTCCTTCCCCACTCTCAATCTAGGGCCCATGTCCCACCTAATTCCTGCTTCCCTTGTAAAGGGTTTCTGGTCTAGTCATTCACCCAGACTTCCACACCACCTCATGTAAAAAATCCTTCCACTCCCTAAAGAAAGCAAGCTGATAGGAAAAAAGGTATATATAAGGGTGGGCTGGAGAGATGGTTCAGCAAGTTAAAGGCCCTTGCTTGCAAAGCCTAACAGCCCAGGCTCGATTCTCCAGTACCTACAAAAAGCCAGAAGCACAAAGTGGTATGTCTGGAGTTTGCAATAGCAGGAGGCCCTGGCATGCCCATCCTCATTCTGTCTCTCTCAAATAAAAATAAATAAGGTGCTGGGGGGCTAGAGAGACGGCTCAGAAGTTAAGGCACTTGCCTCCAGTGCCTAAAGCCCCGGGGGTTCAATTCCCCAGTACCCACATAAGCCAGACCAGCAAGGTGGTGGCCCTGGCACGCTCGCTCGCGCTCTCTCTCCTCTCTCTCTCTCTCTCTCTCTCTCTCTCTCTCTGCATCTGCTTGAAAATAAATATTTTTTAAAAATAAGGTGCTGGGTGTGGTAGCACACGCCTTTAATCCCAGCAAAGGTAGGAGGATCACCATGAGCTCGAGGCCACTGAGACTACATCGCGAATTCCAGGTCAGCCTGAGCTAGAGGGAGACCCTACCTCGAAAAACCAAATAAAGTATGTAACAACTGTTTTAAGGGACTTTTAGGGAATAAACCAAAAATGGGGAAGGGGAGTGGGCTAGACTTGGCATCCAAAGCAGTGCTCAATACACTAAAGTGAGGAAATCACAGCACAAACTACCAGAACAAGGCAACTAGGACTAGTCCAGACTAGGTACACAAGCCACACGTGGTTAAGAGCAGAAAGAAAACAGGAAAAATTCTTTTTCTGTTGGAAAATTACCAGAAAGCTAAACTAGGGAAGCAGAAATTTAATACCAAGACATTCAAGGAGGGCTGGAGAGGTGCCTGCGATGCCCAGGTTCGATTCCCCAGTGCCCACTAAGGATCAGGTGCACAGAGAGTCGCATGCGCCTGGAGTTCAGTCTGCGGGGCTGGAGGCCCTGGGGCGCCCATCCTCCTCCTCCTCTCTCTCTCCTTGCAAGTAAATATTTAAAAAAAAAAGGGGGGGGTTCAAGGGTAAAACCGGCACCGAGCAGAACGGGGTATCCAGGAAGTGCACCTTGGGACTAGACACTACGGAAGAGGCTTCGGCCCGCTGCGTCGGAGGCGACAGACACCTTAAGTGGTGGTGACCCGTAAAACAGAAGCCGAGGAGGGGAAAGAATGGCGGAAACAGGAAGCCAGCACACTTTTGTTCAGAATTTCCTTCCCGACGAGAAGCTCCCAGAGCCTCCCTCGGCCTAACACAGCAGTTTAGGGAGGACGTCTAAAAAGCAGGGCAAAAAAAAAAAAGAATATGGTCCGCCGTTTCTCGGTTATTTTCTAATCGTTTTAAGATTCGGGGACCCCCCCACGCGGGGGTCTAAATCCGGGCCTCCGGGCTCGCGCGCGGGGCCGCCCCAGCCTATTTTCGGCCTGGGGCGGTGGGGGAGGGGAGGGCGGCGCGCGGCCCCGGCGGCCATGGCCGGCCCGCGGGCCTCGGGGGAGTCGAGAGACGCCCAACGCCAGCCCTTCCTTCCGCGGGCGACCGCGACGGCCGCCTCGGGCGCGGACGTGGGCGGGGGAGGCGAGACGCCGAGGCTCACGTTCCTCTCGCGCCCGGGGGCGCGCGGCGCCGTGGCTGTGGGGGAGGGGCGCGCGGCGCGGACCGCGGGAAGGCGGAGGAGAGACGGACGAGCGAGCGTGCGAACGGGGCCGTCAGCGCGGGCCGAGGACGGCGAGTGCGTGCGCACGCGGGCCAGGCGGTTCTCCGCGCCCCGGCCTCGGGCCGCCGCCGCCGCCCCTCCCCCACCCGGCTCGCGCGTTCCCCCGCTCTCCTCACCCGACGACGCCGCCGCCTCCGGCCGCCGCCTCCGAGGGGGGAGAGGTCCCGCCGCAGCCGCCGCTGGAGCTCCGAGTCCCTCGAGGCCTGAAGCTGCAGCCTCGCTGGCCGGCCCGCCCGCCTCAGCCGACGCGGACGCCTCCTGGCTTCCTCAGGGGCCGCAGCGGGCTCCGACTGCGCCACTCGCACCCCGCCTGGGCTGCGCCACACGTCAGCACGACCCTGCGTCAGCACGCACTCGCGCGCGCCGCAAGGCACGCCGGGAGCCGTAGTACGCCCCTCGACCTTGTGCGCAGGCGTTGAAGTCGCCCTGGGAAATCTAGGGGGTTTTATGTTGTTGTTGTTTTTCAAATGGCGCCAGGGAGATGCGCCACACGGGAACCTGAAAACCTCCAGTCCCGTCGGGCAGTGCGGGGAAGGGCAGGGACACGGGCCGAAGCTGCAACGTCCTCTGGGGGGAGGGGAGTGGGTCCGAGAGTCGCAGTCAGCAGCTCCCCAGAATAGCTCGGACTCCCGCCTTCGGCCCGGAGCATTCTGGGAGTTGTAGTCCAGTCGTGACAAGAACCCCCAGGCAGGGCAGCCATTTTGTCTCCCCATGTTGGGCAGCGTTGGCCTTTAATTTGCAGCACGGCCGCTTCGCTGTAACTGCTCGCGGGCGTAGCGAGCCCGAGGTCGCCCCGGAGACCTGTCTTCGGTGCTCAAAAGTCGCTTCAGCCCCAGCCTTAGGCACCCTTGGAACTAAGCGCTCCGTGCTGTGTGTCCCACAGAGACCAGGAATTGAATCTTAAACTGCTTTCCGCAGGGAGCCAACAGCACCCAGAGCTGCCTTGCTCCGTCTTCCAGCCGCAGGCAATAATGCGTTCACAGTGCAGTGTTGCCCCGCCGGCCAGGCGTCAGCTCCCAGGTTTCAAGGTCTTTTCTCCGCAGCGTGGGAGGAGAGGATTCTCCCTCGAGAGCAGGGCAGTGCGCGCATTCAAGGCCATCGGGTTCTCTCTTCCTGCGCCTCCATTTGTATGACGTCTAAACCAGATAAACCCAGAAGCAGCTGCTTCCCAGTGGGACAGTGTGACCAGTGAGGGACCCCGGGGAGACCCCGGGACACCACGATGGCAGGAAGGTGACGACACCCGGGATTTGGGAACCTAAGTGCAGCCCCGAGCCCGTGCCATATTTATACAGAGAAACCATAAGATTTTGTTTTACAACTTCATAGTTTAGTAATTACAACCTTACAAAGTGAGAGTTTCAGAAGAGCAGGACCTTCTTGAGCTCCCTATCATCATCACCCCTGGCGCCAACAATCAGTAGAAGAAGAAAGCAATAGCCAGGGAAACACTTTCAATCTTGCAATAAGAAGGGGGTCTGGTAAGTGACATTTCATTCCTTAAAACAGGTCTAGTCTCGTCTGGATCAAAGAGGTCACACAGAGTATCAAGATGGGGTCGTTCTGGCCCATTTAGAGTTCTGCCTCATGTTAGTCTTTAATCTTGAAGGGCCTGTTTGAGACACCAAGATGGCTTTTCTTAGGTTAAGTCACCAGGGGCTGTTTCAGTAGTGCAGATTTGTCCCTACAAAAGGAAGTAGGCATGTGCTCTTACAAAGTGCCCATCAGTGTGCCCTATCAGACAGAGCACCTTAGCACAGCTTCAGGCCCAGGTCCTGGAGCAAAAGCTGAAGTTGCCACTGGTACTGTTTGTTTACTGACAATTTTCACAGCTGTAGAAGGGCTGAGGTAAGGGTGTCAGGCCCCCAGGGAAGGGTTTGTTACCTTCAGGTACAGCAACCAGGCAGGAAAACAATTTTCTCCTACAGACTCTGGGGGCTGATAATCAGGCCCAAGGTGGCTCACACACTTTAGTCTCAGTGTTAGGAGACTAAGCAGAAGGACTGTTAAGACCAACTCAACCTGAGCTAGAGAGTTGGAGTCTAGCCTGGAGTACACAGGGAGACCCTGTTCCCACCCCACCCCCCAAAAAAAAAGTGGGGAGGGCTGGAGAGATGGCTCAGCGGTTAAGGCACTTATCTCCAGTGCCTAAGGCCCAGGGTTCAATTACCCAGTACCCACATATGCCATACCCACAAGGTGGTGGCCCTGGTTTTCTCTCTCTCTCTCTCTCTCTCTCTCTCTCTGCTTGAAAATGAATAATTTTTTTTTAAGTGAGGAAGGGGACAGGAAGATGGCTCAGCAGTTCAACTTATTCTCAAAGCTTGCCAGCCCAGGTTTAATTCCCCAACACCCAAGTTAGATTGGATGCAAAGTGGCACATGCATCTGTGATGCCAACAGGTCTATGGAAAATGAAGCCAGGAGAACGTAAGGCTTGTGGGTCAGACTCCTTTGCAGCAGCAAGAGACCCTGTCTCTACGAAGATAGAGCACAGGCAACCCCTCTGTCTTCCTCATGCCACACACACACACACAAATAATTAAAAAACAGGGCTGTGAAGAGATGGCTTAGTGGTTAAGGCCTTTGCCTGCAAGCAAGAAGGACTGGAGTTCGATTCCCCAGTGCCCATGTAAAGCCAGATGCACAAGGTGGCGCATGAATCTGAAGTTCCTGGCGTGCCTATTCTCTCTCTCTCTCTCTCTCTCTCTCTCTCTCTCTCTCTCTCTCTCTCTCTCTCTCTCTCTCAAATAAATAAAATATTAAAACAAACAAAAACCCCAGAGCCTGCACAATGCTCCCTAGACTTTCTGGCTTCCAAAGTTGTGAACTTATTTCAGGTATGTCATTATACTAAGGGGGGGGGAGCTAACCAAAAAGACCAAAACTTCATAGTTTGTTTTTTGTTTGTTTACCTAATAGGAAATATATTTAGAAACCAAGATCTGAATAGCAGCCCACTCCTAGTTAGCATGGCATCACAGTTTCTAGCTGGAGCTGGGAGATGGGTAAGGTACATCGGCATATCCACGAGCTCACACGCATCTCTCCAGTTCCACCAACACTGCCATCCTCCCCTCTGTGAATGTGTAGCTCTGGTCCCTGCCAGAAGAAACTTGGCTTCACAGCTTGGCTACTAATTTACTAGATTTGTTAAAAGTATTTTCAGAACTGTTCATCCATGCTTCTGGAAGGGGCAGTAGAAGATGTCTACCAGTTAGAGTTCGATATTTGTTTGACAGTCTTTTCTTTAGGCTGAGGGCGACACACTCAAAATACCGTGTTCAAAGGGTACTTCATGGAGAACTGGGTATTTGGCTTTCCTAGCATGCACAAATCCCTACCTGTGTTCTATCCACAGCCCTGTATACAATCGGGCATGTAGTAGTACACACCTGTAATCCCAGCACTCAGGAGGTAGACACAGGACATTCAGGGTCACAGAGTTTAAATGGAGATTCCCTGCGTGGGAAACTACACTGAATCCCAGCACTTAGAGGCAGAAGTAGGAAAATCGCCATGAGTTCGAGGCACCCTGACTCAGGTGGGCTAGCTCTGGGGTCCGCCCTCCAAATCTACTAATCAACCTGGTTTTCCCCTTGCATTCCTGAACCTGCCACTATAAAGACTGTCTATTTCCTGGACTCCTCTCTCTTCTTCCTTTGCCTGCCTCTCTCAGCTCAGGCCACAGGGATCCGTGTGAGCACAGCAGTCTGGCTCCCCTCTACTCAGCCTGGCAGAATACAGTTTCTCGGTCGGGGGGAACTTTTCTGCTTGCCTCTGCTTTATAGTTTGGGGTAGCTTCTCAATAACATTACAACCTGCCTATGGCCGGTTGTGGTGGCACACGCCGGTAGGATATTGCTGAAGAGGCAGAGGCAGGAGGATCAGGAGTTCGAGGCCAGCCTGGCCTACAACCTGAATCCACCCTGAGCACATTCACACTGGATCTACCATGTGGGTGCTCCCACTAACTCTCCTCCTAACCTCCCCCCAAGCGCACAGTGAATGCCAATGTCTGTTCCTTCGGCCAGAGTGCTCTCTGACTTCCCTCCATAGGAAAGCACACAGAAGATCCATGTGTGTCTCTTCTAAGTCTTCCTACATACAGACTTAAGCTCTACTTCCCATGTGCTCATGGCCCTACTCTAATCCTCCCTTGGAAGCCTCAGTTTCCTTCATGGATGCCACATGCTTGTGGCTCCATTCTAACTTTTTTTTAATATTCTATTTATTTATTAGAGAGTGAGAACAAGGCAGATAGGGAATGGGCATGCCAGGTCCTCTAACCACCTCAAAGGAACTCCAGACGCATGAGCCACCGTGTACATCTGGCTTACATAGGTACTGGGGAATTGAACTCAGGTCCTTAGACTCTGGAGGCAAGCACCTTAACCCCTGAGCCATCTCTCCAGCCCCTCTCTTTCATTTTTTAAAATATGCTTGTTTATTTATTTATTTGCAAGCAGAGAGACTGACACAAAGAAGGACGGAGAGAGAATGGGCACACCAGGTCTCTAGCCACTTCAAATGAACTCCAGATGCATACACCCCTTTGTGCATCTGGCTTTGTGTGGGTACTGGGGAATTGAACTTGGGTCATTAGGTTTTGCAGGTAAGTGTCTTAACTGCTAAGCCATCTCTACAGCCTCTAACCTCTCTCTAAAAGCCTCAGTTACCCTTAAATGATGAACTACTTTCCACATGCTTGTGGCTTTACATCAGTCTTTCTCTAAAACTTCGATCTTTCTTAAATATATTTTCCACATGAGAACATGTTCTAGCCTTTCTTCCTAGATCCCAATTACCCTTAAATAAACGCCAAAATTTGTGATTTCTCCCCAAATAAACTTAATTCATAATTTGTCCTTCTTGAGTTCATCATTATTAATACTTTAGTAAAGTTTAGGACAGAATCCAAACTTGGGATATATAAATCTGGGGGACCCCTCAGGAACCCCAATGTTCAACATCAAGACTACATAGTGGTGGGCTGGAGAGACGGCTCAGCGGTTAAGGCACTTGCCCCCAGTGCCTAAGACCCCAGGTTCAATTCCCCAGGTCCCACATAAGCCAGACCCTCTGGTGTGTTTTCTCTCTCTCTCTCTCTCTCTCTGCTTGAAAATGAATAAATAAAATCTAAAAAAAAAAAAAAAAAAGACTACATAGTGAATTCCAGGTCAGCCTGGACTAGAGCGAGACCCTACCTCGAAAAACCAAAAAAAAAAAAAAAAAGAAGTTTTGTGGGAGGGGGACAAGACAGGGCAATGAGAGGGTGAATGTGATCAAAATACATTATATACATGTATAAAATTGTCAAAAAATAAAGTAACCAGGCGTGGTGGCACATGCCTTTAATCTCAGCACTTGGGAGGCAGAGGTAAGAGGATCCCTGGGAGTTCAAGGCCACCCTGAGACTACCAACTGAATTTCAGGTCAGCCTGGGCCAGAGTGAGGCCCTCCCTCAAAAAAACAAAAATAATAATAATTTTAAGCCAGGCGTGGTGGCGCACGCCTTTAATCCCAGCGCTCGGGAGGCAGAGGTAGGAGGATCGCCGTGAGTTCAAGGCCACCCTGAGACTACATAGTGAATTCCAGGTCAGCCTGGACTAGAGCGAGACCCTACCTCGAAAAAACAAAACAAAAAATAATAATAATAATTTTAATAAACATTCAAGGTCATCCTCAGCTACATAGCCAGTTCAAAATCAGCCTGTGGGCTGGAGAGATGGATCAGCCGTTAAGGCATTTGCCTGCAAAGTCAAGTCTCAGGTTTGATTCCCCAGTACCCATTAAAACCAGATGCACAAAGTGGCACATATATCTGGAGTTCGTTCACAATGGCACCCTGGCATATCCATTCTTTGTCGGTCTCTCATCTCTCCCATCCAAGTGCTAACCAGGCCCCACCCTGCTTAGCTTCTGAGATTAGATGAGACTGGGCGAGCGTTCAGGGTGGTATGGCCATAGACGGTCTCTCATCTCTCGATCTCTGTCCGCTTGTACATAAATAAAAATATTTTCTAAAATTAAAAAAAGCAGCCTGGACTATAGGAGACCATCCCCTGCCTTCCTGGAGCCTCCATTCTCCTGGGATATACAAAGCCATAATAAAATGAGCAGTGATACAAAAAAAAAAAAGTTACTCCAGTCAGCTGGTTTGTTTTATTTGCTTCCTTGCTCTACTTACTTTCTTTTTTGATTTATTTATTTAATTTTTTGTTTGTTTGTTTTTGTTTTTACAAAGTAGGGTCTCCCTCTAGTCCAGGCTGACCTGGAATTCACTATGTAGTTTCAGGCTGGCCTTGAACTCATGGTGATCCTCCTACCTCTGCTTCCCGAGTGCTGGGACTAAAGGCGTGCACCACCACGCCCGGCTTGTTTTATTGGTTGGACATGGGGCCTCATACATGCTAGGCAAGTGCTCTACCACTAAGATATGTGCCCATTTCCTTTTTCTTTTTTAATTTTTCTTTTTGTTTATTTGCAAGCAAGAGCGATAAAAAGAGAGACAGAGAATGGGCATCCAGAGCCTTCAGCTGCTGTGAACAACTCCAGATGCAAGCGCCCCTTTGAGCATCTGGCTTAAAATGGGTACTGGGGAATTGAACCCAGATCGTTTGACTTTACAGGCAAGTACCTAAACCGCTGAGCCATCTCTCTAACCCTCCAGTTCCTCTATTTGCTTGTTCATTTGTTTATTTTTTGGTTTTTTTTTTCAAGGCAGGCTCTCACTCTATCCCAGGCTAACCTGGAGCTCACTCTGTGGTCCCAGCTGGCCTTGAACTCACAATGAGCCTCTTAACCCTCCTGCCTCATCCTCTTTGCATGTGCCACCATACCTGGCTGCCACAGCCTTGTTGCTGCTTTGTTTTGTTTTTCCAGGTAGGGTCTCACTCTAGCCCAGACTGACCTCAAACTCACCTCTGCCTCCCAAGTCTGCCTTTCTTTCTCTCTCTCCTCCCCTCTCTGCCTCTTGGGTGCCCACCAGAACGAGATGGTAAGACCCTATTGCTGAAGACCACACATGCTTGGGCTGCAGGTCACTGAGAAATCAAGCTGGAGCTGAGCTGGAAACCTCCTCCCTGTTAACCAGCTGACAGAAAGCTGGTAAAGCTATGGCTGCCTGCAGCCCTATGGGAGAGAGGAGCCATCAGTGGTGGTGAACAGCAGTGGACCTTGCAAGCCTTAAGACTGGCCAGCCAGGCTAAATGGGCCAACCGGAGCAATAGTGGCATGTCTTTTATGGGGGAAACCGCTCTCAAATTGGACTTGAGACCTGTGTCCACTCCAAAGGAGGGAACACATGCCTAGTACTGAAGACCTAGTCAAAAACCTATGGTGAGGGAGGTCATGAGCCCTAGGGGAGTAATGCATGCTGGTACCTGGCTAAATGCATATATTAAGCCCACCAGACTGCCTTATAAGCACTGTCTTTTTTTTTTTTAATGAGCATACCCAATATATTAACGCTACTCTCACTTTTGGTTAGAGAAGCTTTTCTTTTCAGATGGTGGTGACAACTGGGATGAGTCAAAAGTCACCATAGTGCTGAGAAGAAATGACAGTGGTGGGTGTTCAGCCTGGGACATCTCTATCACACTTCCTGAGGCTCAGGGTCTATTGTGGAGGAGGTGGTGGAAAGATTGTAAGAGCCAAAGGAAGGGCAGGACTGCTTACAATGCAAACTTCCAGACACAAAATGGCCTTGATATTCATGGCTTCAGAGTGGAGTGTCTGACACTCCCTTCACAAGACCTTCACAGTCAGGAACAGTTGATGATATCAAAACATAATAGAGACTAATTGAGAGGGGGAGGGTATATGATGGAGGGTGGATTTGAGAGGGAGAAGGAGAGGGTGGGAAGGGAATCATCATGGTTTATGTCTATAATTATGGAAGCTATAAATAAAACGTTAAGCCAGGTGTGGTGACGCACGCCTTTAAGTTCAAGGCCACCCAGAGTCTACATAGTGAATTCCAGGTCAGCCTGGGCTAGAGTGAGACCCTACCTCAAAAAAGAAACAAGTTTAAAACATAAAAATGAGAGAGAAAGAGAGAGAGAGAGAGAGAGAGAGAGAGAGAGAGAGAGAGAGAGAGA
>PVHP010040796.1:0-15719 GCA_004024765.1 Zapus hudsonius | reverse complement strand
GTCTGTATTTATTGGTTTTGGTTTGAGGTCTGAGTTGTGCTTATTTTTTTAATTTTTCTTTATTATTGCCCATTTTCTTAAGTCTTCATTTTTCTGTTTTTCTAAATTTTATTCTATACATATTGTAACAGGTACCCTTACCCCAACTCCTGTTACCCTGGGGGGGTCATCCTCATTATGGTTATGGGGTCACTGTGGGGTCATGAATGCCACAGTCAGTCTCTCTGGGATAGTGGGAAACCCTTCCTCAGGGTGTTTTGCCTTATTGAGTCTCTGGAATTTCCTTCCTGCACTGCCCTCCCAGGAAAGGATGTTCATTTCTAGCTTCCCTGAGCTTCCTTATATTCTGCCCCCTACTGAGAGGACTGCCTTCTGGTATACAATCACAGACACCCATCCAAAATTACTAAACAACTTGAATTGACAAACAAACTTAACCATCACATATGGGTTTTGATTATTCTAAGTGTCTGTCACCATCATCCTGGGGTTGGTTGTCAGGTTAGCAGTAAGAGCTGTATTCATGATGTCACTTCCTTTGCAATCTCTTCTGGGCCCTGGTAGATGTGGTAGAGGTTAAAGGTCTCATGGTGGGCAGTCAGGTATTTTCTTATCTTATAAGTAGATCTAGGCTTTCCTCCGATTTTTCTGCCATCTGTAAAATAAAACAGATTCTCCAATCAAGTGCAAGAACAATTTGGGTTAAAGGGAGTATGTCAAATTGTTTAAGAGATTCTTGGTGTGTCAACCTATTCTTTCCTAACCATGAAATTCTCACTAGGTTTCCAGTATCATATATGAGTTCCTTCCCACCGAGTGGGCCTCGAATCCAATCAGAGGATGTTGGTTAGCTATAGAGGCTACATGCCAATATTGCAAAAGTGTGTACATCTTGTTCAGCTGATTGATTTCATAGTCTGCAGGGTCCCCTGCTTACCCATGCTGTTGGAGACCATTGTCCTCCAGCACTGAGGGCTAACCTGGAGGAAGCTACTTTCCCTTTTGGTCCCAGCATGATATTCCAGTGTCCTGGGATGGCAGCCTGTGTTGTCTTTGGCAATAGGGTCTTATCTTATAGCTCTGGCAGGTAACCAAGTGTTTTGTTAATGGCCTACATTATTTTTGGGACCTCGTGAGTCTCCCTAGTTAACAGTTTAAGTGTGTGTGTGTGTGGGGGGGGTAACACAATTCTGGGCCTTGGATTTACCAGCCAGAGTCTGTGGTTACAAGGTTAAGCTTTTTTCACCTTCTGTCCAACCTGTCCCCCTCCCCTTTTATTGGTGGTTATATCCTGTAGAATGCCACTCAGAGTGAAGGATTCCATGGAACTGATTCTTAATGCTGTCTTAACTTTTGTGTAATTCCCTGTCCACCCTACCCATCCAATCCCATCCAATCCCTTCCCACCCCCAACATCCCAACCCATTGGAAAACCCTTCCTCTCTTCCCACCTCATTGCTTCTCCTTCCTGGTTTCTAGGTTTCTTGCCCATATTCCTGGTGTTTACCATATGCCCTCATATCCACTTGCTTCCAGTTAGGAATCTCTTAAGAGAGAGTACATGCTGTGTTTGTCTTTCTGTGTTTTCATGACCTCACTTATAATGATTCTTTTTCCAACCCCATCCATTTTCCTGCTAATTTCATTTCATTGGTTCTCACCACTGTGTGGCATTCCATTGTGTATATGGACCACATCTTCATATTATCCATTCATCAGGTGATGGGCATTTAGGTTGATTCCAGTTCCTAGCTATTGTGAACAGAGCTGAAACAAACATGGATGAGCAAGTATCTCTGTAGTAAAGAGTGGGATATGCCCAGGTGTGATATCGCTGGGTCAAATGGTAGATCTACTCTCATCTTTTTCAGGAATCGCCATATTGATTTCCATAGTGATTGTACCCAGTTTGCACTCCCACCAGCGGTGAGTAAGGGTTCTTCTTTCTGCACAGCCTTTCAATGTATGCCATTCTGACCAGAGAGAGATGAAATCTCAGAGTTTTTTTTTCACTTACATTTCTCTGATGACTAAAGATGTTCAACATCTTAAGTGTGTAATGGCCATTTTCATTTCTTTCTTTGAGAATTCTATGTTCAATTCTGTACCCCATTTTTTGAGTGGGCTGTTTGATTTTTTGTTTAGTTTTTTTGAGTTCTTTGTAGATTCTAGATATTAGACCTTGGTCAGCGGTATAGCTGGTGAAGATGTTCTCTCATTCTGTGGGATGTCTATTGACTCAGTTGGTGGTTTGCTTGTCTGTGCAGTAGCTTTAGATTTACATAGCTGAGTGTTGTTCTAATTTGCTAGGCTACAGGCAACTTATTCTGAAAGTGTTTCCCTACAGCTATATCATGGAGCGTTCTTCCTTTTTATTTTTCTTATAGCTGTTTTTGAGTTCCGGTCTTATATTGAGATTGACTTTTGTGCGGAGTGAGAGAAGTGGGTCTAATTTCATTCTTCTACATGTAGCTATCGAGATGCTGTCTTTTCTCCAGGATGTATTTTTGGCCCCTTTGTCAAAAATGAGGCAACTATAGATGCATAGATTTAGAGATGGGTCTTCTATTCTGTTACGTTGATCAGTGTGTCTGTTTTTGCACCAGTTCCATGCTATTTTAATTACTATGGCTTCGTAATATACCTTGAAATCAGGTATGGTAATATGCTCAGATGTATTTCCTTTGATGAGGATATTTTTGGCTAACCAAGGCCTTCTGTTTTTCCATACAAATTTTGAGAGTATTTTTTCTATCTCTGTGAAGAATGTGCCTGGAACTTTTATTGGAATAGCATTGAATCTGTGCAATTCTTTTGGTAGGATGGCCATTTTCACAATGTTAATTCTTCTAATCCATGGGTGTGGGGAGGGGGGTCTTACCATCTTTTTGTATCCTCAGGTTCTTCTTTCAGTGATCTTGTGTTTTCTTTGAATAGGTCTTTCGCTCTTTTGGTTAGTGACTTTCCAACGTATTTAATCTTCTGTGACTATTGAAAACAGGATAGCATCACTTATCTCTTTCTCCACTTGCTTATTTTTGGCATATAGGAAGGATATTGATTTTTTAAACTTTTATTGATAGCTTCCATAATTGTAAACCATAAAAAATTATGGTTCCCTCCCCACACTCCCTCATATCTTTTTCCCTCTCAATTAGTCTTTGTTTTGTTTCAGCGTTATCACCTTTTCTTCCCATAATGTGTGGGTATTATCAGGCACTGCAAAGTTATGAATATCAAGGCCATTTTGTGTCTGGAAGTTTGTGTGGTAAGCTGTCCTACCCTTCCTTTGGCTCTTACAATCTTCCTGCCACTTTTTCCACAATAGACCTGAGCCTCAGGAATTGTGATGGAGATGTCCCAGTGCTGAACACTCCACTGTCATTTTCTCTCAGCACTATGGTGTCTTTTGTGTTATACCAGTAGTCACTGCCATCTGAAAGGGACGTGTCTCTATCCAAAAGTGAGAGTAGCATTACTATATGAGTATGCTCATTTTTTAAAAAGTACGTATAAAGCAGTTTGGTGGGCATAATAAATGCATTTAGCCAGACAACAGCAAGCATTGCTTCCCTAGGGCTCATGACCATAGGTTTTTGATTAGGTCTTCAGTTCCAGGCATGTTTCCCCTTCTGTGGAGTGGGTCTCCATTCCAATTAGAGAGTAATTGGTTTCCCCCATAACAGATGTACCACTATTGCCCCAGTTGGCACATTTGGCCTGGCTGGCCCATCTTAAGGCATGCAAGGTCCACTGCTGTTCACCACCGTTGATGACTTCTCTCTCCCATAGGGCTGCAGGCAGCCATAGCTTTTTCCAGCTTTCTGTCAGCTGGTTAACAGGGAGGAGGTTTCCAGCTCAGCTCCAGCTTGATTCCTCAGTGATTTGCAGCCCAAGAATATGTAGTCTTCAACAATAGGGTCTTACCATCTCATTCTGGTGGGCAACCAAGAAGTCTACTGATTTTTGTGTGTTGATTTTGCATCTTCCCACTTTACTGAGTTTACCACCATTAAAAGTTTTTTGGTGGAGTCTTTTGGGTCACTTATATATAGAGTCATGTCATCTGCAAATAGGGCTGGTTTGAGTTCTTCCTTGTCTATTTGTGTTCATTTTATCTGCTTCTCTTATCTCATTGCTTGAGCTAACACTTCAGCAATTATGTTGGAAAGCAATGGTGAGAATGAGCACCCCTGTCCTAAGTGTGATCTACTCTGGTAAGGCTTTCTTAGGAACCTTTAGGAGGGATATTTCATTCATGTTTTCTGTTATGTTTTTCTTCAGCATGTCCATTTCTTGCTTAAATTCCATTTTCATTTCTTCATTTGATGGTTTTATTGGTTCTTAGAGTTCATTCTTGCATTGTGATATGACCTCATTGAGCTTGTTCCATTGGCCCATGAGCTCATTTATTTGTTGATTCTCCCAAAATTTCTTTAGGCATCAGTTGATATCTTTTTGATTGTCTCTGATTTCATTTAAGCCATCTATGGAGTACTCTTTCCTGATTTCCTTTGCTTTCCTTCAGACATTGAGTATTTTGTTGTTTAGTTTCCATTTCTTTTTCCATCCTTTGAGTTCTTTTTGTTGCCTCTCTTTAAATTCATTGAAGCAACTTTGATTTATAACTTGAATTCTTTTTGCCACTTTTCTTCAATTTCCTTCAGCCATTCTTGCAGTTCCTATTTTATTCCTCTTTGACCAGTTTTTTCCCCATTCCAACATTCATTGTTCATGGTCTCTCCCCCTGAGCAGGTCTCATGTCCAATCATAGAGCAATTGGTTACCCACAACAGGCTATGTGCCACTATTTCACTCATTTGTCCTCCTGGCTTGGCTGGTTCGCTTACACCATTGGTAACCACTGTCTCCCAGCAGTTCCCATAGTACTTCTAGTGCCTTGATGTCAAGCCAGGAGTGCAAATGAGAGCTTGCTACCCTCTCAGTTCTAGGGTGGTAATTCCATGTCCTTCTGTCACAGCCTCTGGTGTCTTCAGAAATAGGGTCTTACCTTAGCTCAGACAGGTAACCAATTGCTTTGGCAATGGCCTGTACTGTTTGGGGACCTCATGGATTTCTCTGGCCAACAGCTCACTGTGAAGAAGAACCCAGTTCTAGAGCTGGGATTTACCAGCCAGAGCCCATGGTTTTGGGATTAAGTTTCTTCCATGTACAGGGTGTTTCTGTCCAGACTTCCCCTTTTCTATTTATTCATGATTATATCTTCTGAATTGCAGATGCGTCATTGCTCCCACCAGGGATTGCCTGATGCAAGGCAGATGAGGGAAGTGTGGCAGAGCACAGTGGAGGGGGATTGGGTGGAGCTGGTGCCCACTGTCAGGAGTTGGGCAGGTGGGGGGGATCACTCAGGGTGAGGATCTGCCTGAAGCAGGGCTAATGGTGGCACATTCCTGGCTCAGGCAGCTGGGTATGGTGGTTACACTTGAGGCTCTGGGATCCTCTGGTGCCTTAGCCAGTGTTGCCTGGGGTGACAGTGTGGTCCCTGACTCCCAGGTCTGTGTGTATTGGCTCAGTGAATTAGTCTCACGTCTGACTATGTGGGGTGTGGAGGAAGTCTGATGGTCTGGCTAGCCTGACTGGTTGAACTGAGCCAGGTGGGTTGTGTGGGTCCCAGTCTGCCCCCACCTACAGATGCACCTGCAAGCATAGTTGTTGGCCAAAACCTCACAACGTGACCCTGTATCCACCCAGAGAAGGATGTTAGAACCTACAAGAACTATAGCCCTGGACATTCTTGCCTGGATTTCTCCTCTGGAGCTCTATTGTGGCTACATGTCCAACATCTTAATCAGAAGATGAATGATACGTTTGAGGTGTTCTTGGATTTGATTTGCAAGCATTTATTGAGGTTTTTGCATCTAAGTTCATCAGGGTTATTAGTCTATAATATTCTTTACTTGTTGTGTCTATCTGGTTTTGGTAATAGAGTAATACTGGTTTCATAGAAGGAGCGTGGAAGCATTCCCTCTTTTACAATTGTCTGAAATAGCTTGAGAAGGAGTGGTTTCATATCTTCTGTAAAAGTTTGGTAGAATTTGGAAATAAATCCATCGAGGCCTGGACTCTTTTGGATGGAGATTTTAAATTACTTTTTCAATTTTGATAGATACAATAGGTTTATTCAGGTAATTTATCTGTTCTGTGTTTAGCTTTGGTAGGTGGTAAGTTCCAAAGAATTTGATTTCCTGCAGATTTTTCAATTTTGGGCAATATAGATTTTTTGAAATATCTCTGTATGATTCAATTTTATTGGTGCCAGTTGTTACATCTCCATTTCATTTCTAATCTTGTTGACTTGAGTCTTTCATTTTTTTCTTCCAATCAATTTAGGGTTTATTCATCTTATTATTTCAAAGAACAAGCTCCTTGTTTCATCAATTTTTAATTGTTTTCTTTATTTCTAGTTCATTGATTTCTGCTTTGATCTTAATAATTTGTTTTTGTCTGGTGCTTTTGGGGCTGAACTATTGTTGTTTTTCCAGTGCCTTCAGATGGATAGTTATTAATTTGAGGGCTGTTTTTATAATGTAGACATTTAATGATTTAAACTTCCCTCTTAGTACTGACTTCATTATATCGCATTATGTTTTGGTGTGTTGTATTCATTGTCATTCAGGTCTATATATTTGTTAATTTCTTTTGTAATTTACACTTATTTTTTAGCAGTAAATTATTAAGTCTCAAAGAGTTGGTGTGATTTCTGTTCCTATTGTTATTGACTTCTAGTTTTATTGTATTGTGGTTGGATATAAAGCACAGTTTATGTCATTTTTTCTGAACTTGTGAAGACATGTTTGATGCCTAGTATATGATCTATTTTGGAGAAGGTTCCATGAGCTTCTGAAATCAATGTGTATTCTGTAGAATTGGGGTGGAATGTAGATATCTGTTAAGTCCAATTGGTCTATGGTATTGGTTAGTTCTACTACTTCTCTTTATTTTCTGTTTAGATGATCTGTCCATTGATGTTAGTGCAGGTATTAAAACCTCCCATGATTTTTGTATTGGAGTTCATTTCTGATTTAATAGTGAATAGATTTTGCTTTATAAAATTTAATGCACCTGGGTTTGGTTCATTTAAATTTATGATTATAATATCCTCTTGTTGAATTATTCCTTTAATGAGTATAGCCACACCTTTTTTCTCATGCCCATTTATTTGGAATATCTTTTTGCAACCTTTCACTCTAAGGTGGTTCTTGTTTTTAATGGTAAGGTTGGTTTCTTGAAAAAGCAAATGGGTCCAGCTTTCTGATCTAACTTGTTAACCTGTGTCTTTTTACTGGGGAGTTGAGTCCATTAATGTTTGAAGTTATGATTGTGACATGTGAATCAATTCCTTTACATGTTGATTGCTTTGTGGAGTTTGATTTTTTTCGTCTTTATATAGATTGAATATCTGTACTAGTTTTGATTGCTTATCTCTCCTGTAGCTGTGTGTGAATGGTTGTTCATCTCTTCAATGTGGAGTATTTCCTGCAATATTCTCTGTAGGGATGGCTTAGTGTTCACATATTCATAAAATGATTATATTGTGGAAAGTTTTTATTTCACCTTTTACTATGAGTGATAATATTGCTGGGTATAATAGTTTAGGTTGACAGCCATCCTCTTTTAGCTTTTGAAATACTTTGTTCCAAGTTCTTCTGGCACTTAGAGTTTGCATTGGAAAATCTGATGTGTTTTTAAAGCCTGAAGGTTTTACCTTTGTAACGAGCCGTTTTTCTCTTGCAGCTTTTAGTACTCTCTCCTTGTTTTCTGTGCTTAGTGTTCTAATTATAATGTCTGTCATGGTGAATCTTTCCTCTGGTCTTATTTGGTGTTCTTTCCACCTCTTGAACCTGGAGGTCTCTCTTTTGTAAGTTTTGGGAAATTTTCTTTGATAAATGTGTTGAAAACATTCTCTATGCCCTTGACCTTTATTTATTCATCTTCTTGTATGCCTATGATCCAAATATTTGGTCTTTTTAAGTTGTCCTATAGTTCCCTATGTTCTCTTTGCAGGATTTTTTGGACATAGCACTGTTTTGTAGTCTTGATCTATCTCTTCCATCTTTTCCTTAAGCTTTGATGTTCTGTCTTCTGTGTGGTCAATTCTGTTGATGAAGCTTTCTCGGGAGCCTTTTAAGGATGGTATTTCACTTTTGGTTTCCATTATGTTTTTATTCAGCTTCTCAGTTTCTTGAATTCCATTTTCATTTTCTGATTTGACCTTCTTAGTGTCCATTGAAATTCATTTCTGAATTTGGACATGTCCTCATTGAGTTTATTTCATTGATCTGTGAGATGTTTTATTTGTTGATTCTTGTCAAGTATCTTTAGCCTTCTGTTGATCTTTTTTGTTGTCTTCGATTTTACTGAGCCATGTAGTAAAAACTATTTCTTGGTTCTCTTTGATTTCATTCAGCTGATAATTAAGATGCACTTGTTGACTTTCATTTCCTCTAGCCATTCTTGGAGTTCTTGTTTGATTACTCTTTGTTGATTTTCTTCAATTTCATCTATTGATTGCTCATGGTCTCATTAAGTGTGTTTAAAATGTCTATCATGTGTCATTTGGGGTTCTGTATGGTAGTCTTCCTTTGAGATTTCTTTGGAGGCTTCCATTACATTACTAGGCAACCTTGGTTTGGATACCTTTGCTTGCTGTCATGTACTGTTGGTTTTGAATTGGGGTTTGGCCATCACAAAATTGACTGAGACAGCTGAGAATATAGCTATAGCTGCTCTTGTATAGACTGTGGTTGGATGGCCTGATCAGGCAGATCAAGGTGGGTGTGGAATGGTAGTCTATTCACTGAATTAGGTGGGGTGTTCTTAAATCTTAGCAGGGTCCACCTTGTGTTTGCTGCCTCTAGGGAGGTCTAGGTGAGACCTTGGGAGGCCTGACTTACTTGCTGAACATGGTGGGCCCTGTTCTAACAGTGCTATTCATTGCTTGGAGGGTTGGAAGGAGCTCAGCTCCAAGTTACTCCTGGGGATTGGATGCAGTTGGCCTCTTTATCCCCTCAGGCATTTTACAGGGTTGGTATGGTGGTATAATCCCTCCCGAGTAGGTAAATTTTTACTATCTAATGTAGGGCTATCTGGTGAATAGGAGCACTCCCTCTGGCTGACAGCTCTGGGTTTCTTTAACCTTTGTGCTCTTCTCTGTGTATGCTGGTTGGCATTTCCCCATCTCCTTGAGAGTCACACTGCTGATGGGTTACTTATTTCCTTTGAGATTACCTTCCTGATGCTGGGTAGTGATTTCCTGAGTGCTAAATAAAAGCCCTGCTGGAGGTCTTCCTGTATGGCAATTCCCCTGCAATATAGTCTGCAGTTTCTAAAAGACTAAAAAACTAAAAAACTAAAAACTAAAAAACACTGGATGGAGAGTAATCTCTCTCTCTTAAGCCCACTGTCAGTCTTGACTACAGTCCCACTTGCCATGTGGTATTTCCTCTAGGCTGTACTTGTTAGTCGCAGCTTCTGATGCTACAAAATAGGACTGTCTTTCCATAAACAACTGAGCTCCTCCTGAGAAGGAGCATTCCTGGAAGGCTTTTTTGTTTTTTAGTAAGTAGAAACTTTGTACGGATACATCATGTGTTGGTACCATTATTTCCCTACTCCTTGCCCCCACTCCATGGAGGGTCTTCCTTAGTGAGAGTTCTTAGTTATGGGGTGATGGTATTGGGGTTTATTTATGATTTGTTTTTAGGTCAGTTTTGCTTTATAAAATGTACACCTGTGTTTGGTACACATACATGTATGCACATATATTTATATATGTGTGTGTGATTGTGATATCTTCTTGTTTGATTATTCCCTAGATGAGTCAAAAGTGGCCTTCTTTGTCCTTTTTAATTACTTTTACTTTGAAGTCTATTTTGTCAGATAGTAATATATCCACACCTGCTTGTTTCACCTTTCCATTCACTTGGAAAAAAATCATTTTCCCTTATTTCACACTGAAGAGGTGTCTATTTTTAATGGTGTGGTGGGTTTCTTGAAGGCAAGAGCTGGAAGGGCACATTTTTCTGATATACCCTGTTAACCTGTGTCTCTTGATTGGTGAGTTACATCCATTAATATTTAGTTATAATTGTGAGGTTTGATTTAATCCCTGTCATGCTGAAGGGTTTATGGGGTTGAGTATTTTGTATGTTATCATGCCTTTTCTAGTTTTGGTTATCGTGTTTGTCCTCTTGTAGGCTCTGGAGGTTGATTCCTCGACTCTTCTGTGTGGAATATTTCCTGAAGTATTCTCTGTAAGTTTGGCTTTGTGTTCATATAATCATAGAGCTGGCTTGTAGCATGGTAAGTTTCCCTTGCTAGGTACAGTAGTTTGGGTTGGAAGCCATAGTTTTTGGGCTTTGAAGTACTCCATTCCATGCTCTTATGGCTTTCATGATATCTGTGATGGTTTGATCCAGGTGTCCCTCACAAATGAATGTGTTCTGAATGCTCGATCCCCAGCTGATAGTAGTTTAGGTATTGGGACCTTGTTAGAGCTGTGTTGTGGGGGTGGGATTAGGGAGATATAGCCAGATTCCCTTTGCCAGTGTTTGGCACACTCTCCTGTTACTGTTGTCCACTGATGTTGGCCAGGAGGTGAAGTCCACCCCTCTGTTTATGCCATCATTTTCCCTGCCATGATGGAGTCTCCATCAAGCTAAAATAAACCCATTCTTCCATGAGCTTGTTTTGTTTGGGTCCTTTCTGTGTAGCAAGTAGAGAAGTTTGACTACAACAGATTTGGTACCAGAAGTGGGGTCTGTTGTAGTTACTAGAACCCTGATTCTGTGGCTTTTGGCCTTTTGCAACTGATTTGCAGGAGGAATGTGGATTTGAAACCTAGGCCTGAGAGACACCTTGCAGTGCTGTAGGTACAGCTTGATGGACCATTCTGGTCAGAGTTGGAAAGACCTGAATGCAGTAAGGACTATGGACTGTGAAGGTTGGCTTATGAGGGTGAGAAAAAATTTCATCTGGATCGAGTCAGAAGCAGTTTATGTGACAGTCCTTCTGTGTTCTGCTAGCCTGTGTCCTAAGAACTTGTTCAGCCTTATATTGTGTAGAATTGGACTGGTGTGAACAGATGGAGATGTCACAGAAAGACTGGAAATCTCTGGGCCAAAAGTGCTGCCTGGCTGGGTGTGGTGGCGCACGCCTTTAATCCAAGCACTCGGGAGACAGAGGTAGAAGGATTGCCGTGAGTTCAAGGCCAGCCTAAGACTACACAGTGAATTCCAGGTCAGCCTGGACTAGAGCGAGACTCTACCTCGAAAAACCAAAAAAAAAAAAAAAAGATGCCTGTTTAGCTGCAATTGTTTGAGAGATGACACCATTGAGATTGGGCCAGTTGATCTGCATTGAGACAGCAGGAAGAATGCAGACTCCTTTGAAGTAGGGGGCCTGAATGTTGGCTCTTCAAAGAAGGCTTTATCCCTGCTGCATTAACAAGTTGGTGGTCTACGTTGCACTGTGGAGTATAACAAATGCAAAAAGAGAGGCTCATTAGATTTGCAACACAGTTTTGTTTTTGAAAATGGTCCTTGGCAGTGTGAAGCAGGCCTATGGGATTACCTTCACTGAGGCCCAGTGGAGTCATGAGGATGAACTGTGGGCTGCAGTGGAGACCCAATGGACATGCCCAGACTATGGGATGGCTGCCAAGGAGAGCTGCCAGAATCAGATAAAGTTTTCCCAGACTTAGAGTAGCCAAGCTGAAGGGGCAGAATTGGAACTCCAGGAGACTTGTTACTGGTTAGAATTATCAGACTTGGAGAGAGAGAGTTTGATGCTGCCTTCTAGCTCTGCTCAGATAGAGACCCAGACAGAGCCATCCAGGGACCCATGGCTGTTCAACCCATCTCACCCTGCCCCACTTGATGCAGCTGGAACAAAAGACCCAGTCCTCTTGCCACTGCAAACGTACTCCAGGCAAATGTGCCACTTTGTGCATCTGGTTTTATGTGGGTATTAGGGAATTGAACCTGGGTCATCAGTATTTACAAGTAAGCATCTTTATCTTCTGGGTCATTTCCCCAGGCTCTAAATATTTTTTCTGTTATTGTCATGATGGCTGCCCTGTGCTCCCAGCAGCTGCAGCCACCTTCCATGCTGAGCCTACCCATGATCTCACCTCTCTGGTTGTCTGAAATGATGAAATGATGCTTTACATGCTGCAGTCATTCAAGGCACACATAGACCCTGGTGACAGATGCAAATACGTGAACCTAAGGATGAGTCTGGGGTACAAACCAGTGAGTGGATGAAACAGAACATGAGCCAAGATAGCTCAACACCTTCCCTGAGTGTGATGTAAAGATGAGGAGACAAGGTAAGTCTCTGAAGTGACTGGACGAAGAAAGAAGCAGGGGCGCAAATACAGCAAAGCCAGAATGCCACCCAGGAGAGAGGGGATGGGCAGGGCTAAGTCCCTGATCCAACCCTAGTGTCGAAGTCAGCCACACACCGCTTGGATGAATCTCCAAACCAGGCACAGTTTATGGGAGGAAATGATTTATTTGTAGCTATAGATACAGGGGAAGTTCCAGAATGCAAAAGAGGCTGCTCCCCTTTCACAGGTCCAAGCAGAGAGAGAAACCCATCACCAATACCATACACACAGACCAGCAAACAGGCAGGAGGGCCAAAGAGAATTTCTTCCCCTTTATATAGGCTTAGGGTGGGGTCTTGCAAGCCTATCCCAGACTTAATGGCTTCGTGAGTCTCTGGAATTTCCTTCCTGCATGGCCCACACAGGAAAGGATGTTTACTTCCAGCTTCTTTGAGCTTCTTTACATTCTGCCCTCTACTGAGAGGCTGCCTTCCTGTAAACATCCTCAGAGACCCACCCAAGATAATTTAAAAGATCAAGTTGACAACAAAACCTAACCATCACACCTAGTCAGACTCAGGTCCCTTAAGTTTCCCATGGAGGCAGCACCTGCTGTTGTTGTCGTCGCTGCTTAAACTAGACAGAGCGCTTTCCCAAGGAGCCCGACCTGATGCCAAGAAAAGCTGTTTATTTTTAAAATCTGTATTAATGCAGCGTCACTTGCAACAATGAGCATTTCCTTCTTGGAGAGCCTGCATAAATACCAGAGAGAAGGCTTTTGCAAAACTTTATGGAAATTAAATCCACCATCCTAGCACACACACTTGTTTAACAAGTGATAATTAACTGCTGACAATGTAATTTCAGCTCAGAAGCAATGTGTTTTCCATTAAGAAGGAATTGCGTGGGAAGTCTAGGACATGTGCAGGGCGTCAGCTTCTCTGAGAACAGAGGATCTTGGTGGCATTCCATGTCCACTGATCCCTGCCAGAGGGCATGGGCCTCAGAGGTAACCTGTGATTTTATTTTTTGGGTTTTCTGTGCCCCTCAGATGTGGGGGCAGTTCCTAGGCAGTTCTATGCCTTCTCTTCTTTCCCTAGGGGACCATCCTAAACTCCTCCCCTGAGTGGCCCTAGCCCCAGAGTTCCTGAGCTGGCTGCAGAAGACTGGGTGCAACTTCAGGGATGGATGGGACACTCTTGTCTCTGTATGTCCTCCTGCACTCCAGGGTTCCTAGGGTTCCCTTTCCCCATTTTACAGAGGAAGAATTGGAAACTCAGAGACACAAGTCATGTGCTCAAGAACACACAGTTGATAATGGTCAGAGCTGTGAACTTTTCTGAATCCAGAATCATGCCTACCACTCCTGGCTTCCTTCTGTTCTGTACTTCAGTGTTCCCATCTGTAAAATAGGGATAAAATGACTCTTCCATGAGGCCATCTGAGACTAAAATGAGCTGGTTCAATAAGAGCTTGCAATCATGCCTGGCACATAGTAAGTCCCCAGTACATGTCAGCTCTAATGTCTATTATTACCATTGATGACATCAGTAATAACATTCACAGTATGCTAATATTATTAGGATCTATCTCCTCTCTGATCTCCAGCAGGTTCTGTACCTTGTCATCCCTGAACCCTTTGAGCTCAAGCATTCCAGCTCTTTAGAGTCTGTTTATGAGGGGAAAGGTAAAGAGACTTGGGAGGCTGAGGAATGAATGGCTTCCAGGGTATTGAGGGCAGAGGTGACAGGTCCTATATATAAAACTGTTTCTCCTATAACTCATATTCACAGGCCCAGGAATTAAGGGGTGGAAATAGGAATGGTATCACTTTATTACCCCAAGTGACCCATTAGCCAAATTTTTGCTTCCTGGTCCCACAACCTTACACTCTGCTGGCCTAGAAGTCTTGGTTCCAGATGGGGAAGTGCTTTTGTCAGGAGGCACAGAGAGCATTCTATTGAACTGGAAGCTAAGACTCCCCCCTGGCCACTTTGGGCTCCTGATAACCTCCAGCCAACAGGCCAAGAAAGGAGTTAATGTGTTAGCAGGGGTGATTGATCCAGATGACCAGGGAGAAATTGGACTGCTCCTCCACAACGGAGTCAAGGAAGAGTATGTCTGGAGTGTAGGAGACTCTATGGGGCACCTCTTGGTGTTACCATGCCCTGTCATCAAAGTCAATGGGAAACTGCAACACCCCAATCAAGGTAGCGTGATAAATGGCCCAGATCCATCATGAATGAAAGTGTGGGTCACCCCTCCAGGTAAAGAACAAAACCTGCTGAGGTGCTTGCTGAAGGTGGAGGAAATACAGAATGGGTAGAAGAAGGTAGTCACAAATACCAGCTAAGGCCACGTTACCGGTTACAAAGATGAGGGCTGTAATTGCCATGAGTGTTTTTGTCTTAATTTACTAAGAGTGTTTGAGCATATGTATACCAATGCCATTTTCCCTCTATTATGTAATTAATATTAATTGAGATTGTATCATTAGTTAATCATTGTTGAATTTATATTTATTAGATATTAGAGACTAAGCATTCCTCAAGAGATCTTGCCTTATGTTGAGGGAGATTATGTGTTTCCAGTTGTATGTGGGATAGTTATATCATGTTAGGTGGAATTATGATCTTGTTACTGTCTTCATTTGGAAATGAAGTATGATGTAAGGAGATATGGTTTGATGTCAAGTTGACAAGGAGTGAACTTGTGATGGTTAAGTTTATTAACTTGACCTCTTTAATACTCCACAGTAATCTTGGGTGGGTCTCTAAGATTACCTATAGGAAGGTTTGACTAAAGGAGGAGGTCCCTCTTCCAGAGTGAGCCCTTCCCCCAGAGTGGACTGGCATCCTGGAAGGGGACTGGATATAAGGAAGCTTGAGGGGAAGGGAAACCTCTTCCTTCCTCCCACTGGCTGCTGGTGCTTGTTGTGACTTGTACTCGCATCCTGCTCTCCTATCCTTCCTCGACATCAGAACCCAGTTTTCTCAGCCTCACATCATGGACTGAAGACTAGCAGCTCCCCAGGAAGCCTTCAGGCTTTCAGTGCTGGATTGGGACTGCTGAGGCATCCAGCATGTGGACTGAACAGTTACTGGTTCCTTCACCTGTGGGCCTGCAGAATACTATTGGAATGTTGTAAGCTACCCCAGTAAATTCCACTTTATACTATAATCCATTCTATCTATTCTGTGATTCTGTTCCCCTAGAGAACCTTGCCATGTACACACATCAACCAGCCATGGTGGTGCACGCCTGTGATCCCAGCATTTGGCAGGTGAAGACAGGAGAAACAATCTCAAAATACCTGACAGATACTTCTCAAGCCTGTCGAGGTCATGGAGAACAGACAGAAGCAAAGGCT
>PVHP010040795.1:0-15768 GCA_004024765.1 Zapus hudsonius | reverse complement strand
TGGGACCAGGAGTTGTGGGTCCGACCAATTTTTCTTGGGCTTAGATTCTCTCCACCTCTATTCATGGTCCCTCTTGCCAGACGATGCCCACTTCTTGCTCAATAGGTTACATTATGAAAGTAAGGATTTTATGATTTCAAATCGTTATTGTTTTAGCTTAATGGTTAAGTCTCCCCCCCATTCCTTACCCCTCTTTCACACATGCTCACTTCTTCCGACTGGTTTGTGTAGAGTTTGCAGTAAACCGGGTTGGGAACCGCATATGAGGGAGAATATGCGGCATTTGACTCTCTGTTCTTTTGAGAGTTTGCTTAGTAAGATCTGCTCCAAGTCAGACCATTTTTCTCTAAATTCCAATGTCATTTTTTTTTCTTTCTGCCGAGTAAAATTCCATCCTGTAAATGCACCACAGTTTTGTTATCCATTCATCCAGGGATGGACATTTGGGTTGATTCCAATTCTTGGCTATTATGAATTGAGCAGCTGTAAACATGGTTGCATAAATGTCTTTGTGCTGAGGTGTGACATCTTGAGGGTAGATGCCTAGTAGAGGGATAGCTGGGTCCATTGGTAGCTCTATGTCCATTCTGTTCAGGAGTCTCCACACTGCTTTCCATAGCGGTTGAACGAGTTTGCAATCCCACCAGCAGTGAACGAGGGCTCCTTTCCCTGCCCCCACACCCATCATCGCCAGCAGCTATTGTCGTTGGGTTTCACTTAGAACATGTGTGGTGCTCAGGGGACCCTGGTGCTGTCCCATTTCAGCATTGGGGGTGGGGTGAAAACAACGCATTGTCTATTGTTGAGGATGCTTGTCTCCTAGGAACGTAGCACAGCCAGGCTTTGGCAGGCCCTGTTCCAAGAAATAGCAATTGCAGCCCAAGAAATTTGTGCCGACTCCCTCCCTTCTCACTCATGTGCAGTAAAGATTTCTCCTCTGAGCTTCACATTTGTCTGAGAGCGCCTTGTTTTCATGGTTGACCCGGGGAGCCCATATTTCAATTTTATCAGGCTTAATGGGGGTAAACTGAGAACAGCAAATATACTTGAAATTGCCAGCAATGAACCCAACAGGTGCATAATTGGCACCGCAATGACTCTGAACTATCAACTTTTGTAGAGAATGATGTGTTTTGGCTATTTCTGTGAAAGACTACCCACAGGTAATATCGTTGGATTGCTTAAAAGACATCCACTTAATAGTGTCATTTCCTTAATTTGCGTAGGCATCTAGAAATCCATTTTCACATAATGAAATACAGGAGGTCCAAAATAAATTTTATTAAAACAACTGTGATGTCTTAAGTTCACCATGAATAAGGACTATAGGAAATAAAGGGATGATACGATTTGGTGATGGAACTGTAAAAACAGGTTTATTTTTTTCTATCTTTATTATGAATAAGTATGTACATTGGATGAACAAATCTTGCAAATGTATCCCCGCTTCCCTCCCCTCTGTCCCCTACCCACTGGGGTCCTTCCTCAGTGTGCATACTGGATCTGTCCATAGGATAGGGGGTTATGAACTGCACCAGAGGTAACCATGTTTTTTTCTTTCTTTTTTCTTTTCCTTCCTCCTTTGCGTATTGTTGCTGAGGGGGGCAATGTCTCTGGTAGGAACTTTATTTTTCAAAGTCATGGCTTTGACAGGCACACGGCTGCTGGTTTCCTTATATAAATATATGTATAAACATTCAATTATTTGCCATTAAAAAGTGACAACTTGCCAAACTCTCAATTTGTCAGGCCTTTAGTCTTAATGGAATTGGAAATTTAAAGAGAGGGTTATAAATTCACTCTTGGAAGGGACATAAACTAACTTGGTACGTGTGGCTTTTGTCCTTGGGAACCACTGAATCCAGGACCACACCTGTCCCACAAGACAATACTTCAAATCCCAGCAACTCTACAGAGAGCCAGGGCCACACGACGGAGGTTGGTGAGAGAATTCCCAGTTGACCTGATCCACTTACATGCTTAACACTTGCATTCTCTGCCCATGTTAGCACTTTGTACGTAGGTAAGTTTCAAGTGCGTGATGTCCTGAGTTGTGACAATAACATAATCAAAAGCCAACATGATTTCTACTTTAAAAACTATTACTGAGTGGATCTGGTTCGGTAGATAAAAGAGCTTATTGTGCAAGCGTGAGGACCCGAGTTAGATTCCCCCATGAAAAGGTAGGCATGTGCATGCAGGCCTGGGACCCTAGTGGTGAGGAGGCAGAGACAGGAGGACCGCTGTGCTCTCTGCTCAGCCAGTTTAGCTGGAAAATGAGGAGCTCAGGTTCCTCAAGAGACTCTGTTTGGGAGAAATAAGGTTGAAGAGCAATAAAGGAAGCCACCTGACATTTTCCCCTGGTCTGGTCTCCACGTGTACAGAGGGCACATGCATCTGCTCACACACGTGTCCACACCACATGCATGCTCGAGGATGAGTACACACGCACACACACGCACACGCGCACACACGCGCACACACCTGATACTTTAGCAAGGTGTGTGGGGGATGTTTAGACACTTGAGTCTCCTCTCACAGAAATACAAAGTGAACAACTACAAATTCTGGCTTTGTGGGAGCTCTGGAAACCAATCAGATCTATAGCAACCAAATGAATACTCAATCTAGAACATTCCACACAGCAAGAGGTTGAAAGTGTTGATCTCAAGTGCCATTGTCGCTGAATCTCCCAGGTTTGGTGTGGCACAACAGGGAAGAAGCTAGTCAGTTATGCCTCTTATGCTTCAGGCAGGAGGTGTCCCCACAAAACACCCTATGTTGAAGGCTGGCATCCAGTTGCTTGTGGTGTTGGCAGGTGGTTGATCATGAGGGTACAAGCTTCATCAGGGAGAGGCCCACATTCAATGGGCCAGTAGGAGGAGATGGGGCCTGGTTGGAGGGAGTAGCCGGAGCCCTTCTTTGAAGGGTGTATCTTGTTTCTGTTTCCTTCTCATGCCTCGGCCTCCTATCTTCCATGAGGTTAGCACCTTGCTTCACCCCGCCGCAATGCTGTGTGGGAAGTGTCCCCTCACTGGGATCTACTCAGGTGAGGGACACAGAGACAAGGTCACCAACTTGGGTGTCTGAGAGCATCAGAGCCAGGTGGCCAGAGACTGAAACCTCCAAGTCTGTGAGCAAAACAAGCAATTGTCCCAGCAATGAGGAATCACTAACACCCCAGTCAGAAGGAAGAGAACAGCTTAATTACAGTCATGCCCCATCTGATGGATTCCTGAGGGACTGGCTTCTGGGTTTCTGTTGGGAGCTCAGAGAGGAATGGAAACTAGGAGCCTCAGGAAACAGTGGTGGACACTGACGTGTAAAGGCTTAGCAGGCAGAGGATGGAGGCTCTGGAGAGAAGCGGAGTTAGACTTGTGAAAATTAAAGCAGCTGTGTATGAAGCAGAATTGGAAAACACCCAGAAAGATCATGCAGCACAAAGAGACAGGGACACAAGGCCTGTGCAAGAAGCAGCCCTGGAAGAGAGTTCCTGCCACTCTGCCAGGCAGAGAGCTGCAGTAAGAGGAGGAGGCAGCCTGGGAGGCTGGGGGAAGCCACAGGCAGCGGCTGTCCTGGAACCTCACAGCAGGGCCACAGGACACAAGGGAACAGACAGAAGCCCAGGGAATTAAAGCGTTTCCAGGGGTTATTTCCTAGGAAGACCCCCACCCACCCAAACTTGCTCTAACTCATCCAGCCACCCCTCCCCCAGGAGGAGAGTTCGGGAGGGTGTGGATTTGAGTGGGTGTAGTTCCCCAGGACCCCTCAAAGTCAATCCTCGCCCTTCACACCTCGGCCCTGCTGTCCTCCTGCCCAGCCCTCTGTTGGCACCATCACATGCTTCCACTCTCAGCAACCTCAGCATTCACGTGGACGTGCTTCCCTTTTCTGGAACATTCTATTCCAGTGTTGAGCTCCATTCTTCAGGGTCAGTTCCTTATGAGGTGGCTGCGAGCAAGTCCTGGAACAAAAGCAGCTCCCAGGAGGAAGGTTTGGTCTGGCTGACAGTTTAAAGGCACAGGACATCACTCTTCAGGCCAGCAGGCGGGGACTCAGAAGGAGCCAGGGTTCTGGCTTGAGCCCAGAGGCAGGAAATAAGCCAAGATACCAGCTCAGGAAGGCCAGGCAGGGGCAGAGGGTCAGCTTCTTGTTCTATCAGATCTTCAACTGAGTGGATGAGGCTCGCCATCTGCTTGACTTAGACTTGGGAGGAACCCCTCACAGGACCCCCACAGAGACACCGTCGGTTGGTCCCACCACTGAGCTCTGGCCTTGTCCCTCCATGTCTTCACTTCTTACTCAGTATCCATGACATCACGGGCTCCTCCTCGTCCAGGATGCCTTAGTTGGTGACCTTGTCTCTGTGTCCCTCACCTAAGTAGGTCCCGGCCAGGGGACACTTCCCACACAGCCTCCTCCCAGTCTCCTCTGAGCGCTCCCCCTGCTGCTTGATTCTACACCTGCCCTTCAGCTTTGCAGTTTCCCTGTAACTGCTCAAGGCCTCTTTCCCATCCCACCCACAACTGGAAGGTCGGTGTTTTGTGTTCTGTACCAGCTCCCACCTTCTGCGTGCTGAGCCCAGCTGCTCCTCTGGGCCGTCTGTCATGGCACCAATAACTCACGGCCTTAATTGTTAGGATTTTATAGCCATCCTCTTTAGAGGCGGGGGTGAGACAACGTCATCTGAGGTTTCCTGTCGCTTCCCTCTTACAAAATCATTAAGCGAGATGATAGCCAAGGCAAAGTAAAAATTGAAAACCAATAAAGTGGCAAAAAGGCCCCAATGAAGAAAGCGCAAATGAGATGTCTCATTTATGAGCTGGAATCAACCTTCCTAAGCTAAGTCCTGGGAACACGTACTCTCAGCATCAGAGAAACTCTGGGTGTTCCCAAGCTAAGGTCAGTGCAGCTCGTTCTGAAGGGCAAACCAAGGGAGAGGGAACAGCCTCATAGAAGAGTGTTTGCACACCCATTCTCTAAAGTAAGGGCGGGGGACTTTCCTATTCAACAAAGAAGACTTCAGAGCCCCCATTCAGCAAACTAAAGAGGCGCATTTTATTTGGTAAATGACAGAAACTCTGCTTGAGTTTCTCCCTTCAATCTCAACCCTGAGACAGAGCTGAAAGAAATACCAGAATGTGAGGGAAGTGACAGGCAGAGAGACACCAGCATGGGGCGTGTGTCAGCCAGGCTTCTCACCTGCTTCTGTGAACAGTGGGGAGGAGAGGTCCCTGGATGTGCAGCTGGAGCCCAGGACAGTCAGAATTCCCACAGGCAGAAGGTAATAGCTGCCCAGCTCCAGCAGGTGAGCAGAGACATCGGTTCTGCCTTTCCCCCAACTACGCTGCTGCTCAGGCCCTCCACAGAAGACAGGGCTGCTGTCCCGGGGAAGGTTGTGGGCTTGACACAGGCTACCGATACCAGCATGGTTCTCATATTGACACAGTGTGTGTGTGTGTGTGTGTGGGGGGGGTCCATAGTTGTCCTGGTCAGCCACACGCCGCTGGGATGAATCTCCAAACCACGCATGATTATGGGGAGGAAATGTATTCATTGAGGTATCAGACCCAGGGGAAGTTAAGGGAAAAGGCCCCCTTTCACAGATCCAAGCAGAGGCAGAGACAGAAGCCCAGCACCAGCACCAAGCAAGCACACTGTCACACACTGTGATTCCCAAAATGCAGATCTCCAGACCAGGGTTCCGGCTCTTCTTTTGCATATCTATCCTTAGTATTTTGCATCCAAATTAGAAAGGGTCAGTCCCCAGGAGGCTGGGCCAAAGTGGCACTTCCTCCAGCCAGAAGCCTGGAGACAATAACTTTAATAAATCCTTCATTCTTTTGGGGGACATTATTCAAACTACCACAATAGTTCAGCTAGCCTGACACACAAAGTTCACAATGCTGGGGTGCATGTATGATCTGTGGGCAACTGCAATGAGGCCTCCGAGATCCTGAGAGCCTCCCTCTTCCTGGTTGAACGAAGCAGTTTTGGGACGTTATAGGTCCTGCACCAATGCCCAAGGGTTATGCCTGGAATATCACATTTCCAGGTGAGCTGGTGAGTGTGGGGAGCACAGTAGGTAGACATAGCCAGGCAGAGTGGACCACTTAGAGCTTAGCGAGCATGTGCAATGAGGGTGGAGAGGCTTGGCATGGTGGAGTATGGTGGGCAAGGCAAGTGTGGGGGGTTGTGATGCTTCAGTTTTGTTGTCAACTTGACGTGTTAGCAATCCGCAGTAATCCTGAGTGTTGTGGAGGAGATTTCCTCAGAATTGAAGAGAGAAAGGAGGCTCGGGGGATTCAGGAAGTCATATTAGCTAGAAACAACCCTTCCTGGGAGGGCAGTTCAGGAAGGACATTCCAGAGACTCAGGGAGTCAACAAGTTTGGCAGAGGGTTGTAAGAGCCCGCCCTAAGGCTATACAAAGGGAAAGGAAATCTCTCTCTCTCTCTCTCTTTCTCTCCTCTCACCTGGCTGCTGGTGTTTGTTGTGACTGACTTGGACGTGCATCCTTCCTGCTCATCTATCCCTTTGTCAGCATTGGAATGAAGCTTCCTCAGCCTTCCAGCCTGGACTGAAGACCAGCGGCTCCCCAGGAAGCCTTTAGGCCTTCAGTGCTGCATTGGAGTTTCTGAGGCATCCAACCACGTGGACTGAGCAGTTACCGGTTCCTTGCCTCTCAGGCTTGTAGACAGCTATTGTGGGACTGCTTTGGCGACTTTATGGGCTGTGGTGAACAAGGAAGCAGAAAGCTTTACAGCTGTAATGACCCCAGGATGCAGCCCACTCAGTGGCTACGCCCACCAAATCATGAATGCATTAAAAGCACAAAGAAAAATGCTTTTTCAATCTGATGGGAGAGGACAAATTTGATCTGTATGTATATGGTAGACAGATGTTGGGGTCATCATTCTAGTTGCTGCACAGAAAGAACCCAAACAAAAGTGGCTTGTAGAGGAATGGGTTTATTTGGCTTACGGACTCGAGGGGAGACTCCATCCTGGCAGGGAAAACGATGGCATGAGCAGAGGGCTGGACATCACCTCTGCCACAGCACTGGAAACAGTAGCAGGAAGGTGTGCCAAATACTGGCAAGGGGAAGCTGGCTTATAACCCCAGAAGCCCGCCCCCAACAACACAGCTTCATCGAGGTTGTAAAACCCAAACTGCCATCAGCTGAGGATCGATCTATCAGAACACATTCAATTGTTTGTGGGGGACGCCTGTATCAAACCATGACAAAAGAACTAGACATCTTTGACATATGAAGTCTCCTCATCTTTAATGAGGAAACTTCAAATGATTTATAATGTGATATCATAGAAAGAGTTTGGAATTAACTAAGGTCTTGTCATAGTCAGCCACTTGCTGCTGGGATGAGTCTCCAAACCAGGCACAGTTTATGGGAGGAAAGGATTTATTGAAGCTATTGGTCCAGGGGAAGTTCCATAATGGTGAAAGAGGCTGGCCCCTTTTCACAGCTCCAAGCAGAGAGAGAAACCCATCACCAACACCATACACACAACAGTAAACAGGCAGGGGGAGAGAGAAGATTTTTTCCCTTTTTATGCAGCCTTAGGATGGGATCTTGCAACCATTCCTTAGACTTGTTGACTCCCTGAGTCTCTGGAATTTCCTTCCTGCACTGCCCTCCCAGGAAGGAGTTTGTTTCTTGCTTTCCTGAGCCTTTATACATCCTGCCCCCTACTGAGAGGACTGCCTTCCCATGAACATGCTCAGAGACTCACCCAAGATTACTAAAACGGTCATGTTGACAACAAAACCTAACCATCACGGGTCTGAACTCCTGCTGTAAGGGCAGAGGGACCACAGACCCATGTCAGCCCCACCTTGGTTTGCTCATGGTTAAGATGAGCACATAATGTTTCTGACAAAAAGAACCCAGGTCTTTGCCTCACAGTGAACTCCAAGAGTGACGAATAACAATAAGACAAGAAAAAGAAGATTCTGGAAAACTGTTTTCCTTGTCTCAGAGACAGGTCCCCTAAATCTCACAGGACAGCTCTAATGTGGGATCTGTATAAGTGAGGGTGAGCACACGCCACACACAATCAGTTGTGCATCAGTACTTTGCAGGCTGCACAGAAACACCCACTCATCCTTGCACCTTGCACTCAGCTGACGAAGACAGTATTGTTAGTGATGACCACGGAGCATCTGTAAAGGTGACCTTGGAGCATCTGGAGAAGTGGCCATGGAGCTCTCTGTAAAGGTGACCATGGAGCATCTGTAAAGGTGACCTTGGAGTTATCTGTAAAGGTGACTATGGGGCATCTGTAAAGGTGGCCATGGAGTTCTTTGTAAAGGTGACCTTGGAGTTACCTGTAAAGGTGACCTTGGAGATCTCTGTAAAGGTGGCCATGGAGTTCTTCGTAAAGGTGACCTTGGAGTTATCTGTAAAGGTGGCCATGGAGCATCTGTAGAGGTGATCATTTCTATAAAGGTATTTTAAATAGACTTGATGGTCTGGGGCAAAATAATTGTCGGGAGAAGTAGAGCTGATATGCACACACAGATCAACACTCTCTCCAGCATCACGAGGAAGAGGAACACTATGGTGGGATGCTAACCTTACGTGCAATGTAGTATATGATCCCTTAAAGGCAGCTGAAAGACTATGAAAAGTTAAAGTCATCTGCTTGAACCCTTAAATCAATTGTTAAAGAGTTGGAGCCCATAATAAGCCTGAAAAGCAGATGAAAGGACCTTTAAAAATGCACTAAAATCAGGGGCTGGAGAGATGGCTCAGCGGTTAAGGCACTTGCCTCCAGTGCCTAAGGCCCTGGGTTCAATTCCCCAGGACCCACAGAAGCCAGACTCTCTCTCTCTCTCCTTGAAAATGAATAAATAAAATGTTAAAAAAAGAACGTTATATACTAAAAAAAATGCACTAAAATCCAATATTCAGTTCTAATTAAAAGTCTTGGCAAATTAGAAATAAACATGAAATTTCCTTAACTGATACTGAAATCTACTCAAACTGTAGCTAATATCATACATGCAAAATGCTAGATGCATTCTACCTAAGTTATGGATAAGATGAAAATATAAGTTCTCACTACTTTTGTTAAATCTTGAGCTAGATTTGACCACTGTAATAAGGCAAGAAAAGGAAATAAAAGGCATTTGGTTGGGAAACAATGAAATAAAAGCATCTTTATTCTCAGATGACCTACCCTCTTTTGTAGAAAATTCCATGGAATCTAAAAAGAGTTTTTATAACTAATAAGCAAGTTTAGCAGTATTGCTGTTGCGGTCACCTTTCTAGTTGCTGCGCAGAAAGAACCCAAGCAAAAGCGGCTTGTGGAGGAATGGGTTTATTTGGCTTACGGACTCGAGGGGAGACTCCATCCTGGCAGGGAAAACGATGGCATGAGCAGATGGGTGGACATCACCTCCGCCACAGCACTGCAAACAGCGGCAGGAAGGTGTGCCAAATACTGGCAAGGGGAAGCTGGCTTATAACCCCATAAGCCCGCCCCCGACAACACAGCTCCATCGAGGTTGTAAAATCCAAATTGCCATCAGCTGAGGATCAATTACCCAGAACACATTCATTTGTTTGTGGGGGACACCTGGATCAAACCATGACAATTGCTGACCAGGTTTATGTGCAAAAATCAATTACACTCTTGTCTAGAGAAGCTTCTCTTCTTCAGATGGTGGTGATCACTGGGGATAACACAAAAGACACCATAGTGCTGAGAAGAAATGACAGAGGAGTGTTCAGCACTGGGACATCTCTATCCCACTTCCCGAGGCTCAGGGTCTGTTGCGGAAGAGGTGGCGGAAAGACTGTAAGAGCCAAAGGAAGGGGAGGACTGCTTACAATGCAAACTTCCAGACACAAAATGGCCTTGATGTTCATGACTTCACAGTGCCTGATGATACCTACACATAATGGGAGGAAAAGATGATGACACCGAAACAAAACAGAGACTGAGAGGGGGAAGAGATATGGGGGAGGGTGGGGAGGGAATCATAATGGTCTATGGTCTAAGATTATGTTAGCTTCCAATAAAATTTTTTTAAAAGAGGAAAAAAGAGATCAAAACCTAAATCGAAAAATAAATTTGAAAAATAAAAAAAATCAATTGCTTTTCTGCATGCTAGCAACCATTGAGATTTATACTGAATAAAGTCCATGTATAATAGTATTGAAATATAAAAGGTGCACGGATAAATTTGACAAAAGACACATCTATACCGAAAACCACAGACCTGTCTGAGGAAAATGAAAGAAGTAGATCAGTGGGGAGATAGGCTTGGACCAGGGGATGCAGGAGACTTAGGGGCTGGGGTTCTCCCCGCGCATCTGCCCACTCAGGCAATTGCAACCACAAGCCTAGGCTTTTTGTGTTTGAATTGACAACTTAATTTTAAAGTTCACATGGAAATTCTAAGAAGGTGAGATGAGACAATAATCAATTTGGAGTGCTGACAGCTGATGCGCATACCTGTCCAATTGATTTTGGACAAGTGTTCAAAAGAAACTCAGAGGAAAAGTCTTTTTGACAACTGGTGCTGGAATAATTGGATGTTTATTTACAAAAATAAAAATGAACACCAATCAGTAGCTCATCACACGTGAAAATCTACTCAAGACAGACCATAGACATTAATTGAAAAATATCCTAAATCTATAAATCTAGAAGAAAATGTAAAAGAAAATAATTTCAACTTTTAACTGTGCCAAGGATTTAAAAATATTTTAATATTAATGTTAGTTTAGAAAATACTTTTACTACATGACATGCAAATAATCCATAAAAGAGACTAGTAAACTGATCATATCAAATTTAATAAGTTGTTTTTTTGAGACATATGATTAAGAAAACAAGATAAGCCATAGACTGTGTGGTGCAGGATATGCACGTGTATATGCAAATGCATGCACCTGATGTGCATGTGTGCAGAGGCCTGTGGAGCATGTCAGGCTAAGTGTCCTCATTATTGTTGATCTGCCTTACTTTCCTCTCACTGAACCTGGAGCTTGCTGACCAAGGGGAGCCTCAGCAATCCCCTGTCCCTGGCCCCTCTGTGCTGTGCTGAGGTTCTAAGAATCGATGGCCACAGCTGGCTTTGAACTCAGCTGCTCAAGCTAGCACAGCAAGTGCTCTTACCCACTCAATCATCTCCCCAGCACCACGTTTAAAAAGGATTGGTATATAGAATATAAAGAACTCGAGATGAAAACAAGAAAACCAGGAACCCCAATGGAACTGAGCACCGATGTGAGGCTGGTATCATAGATAGAAAGACTATTGAATGGCTGTGGCTATGGGTCCCTTGTTCATCCCGTCCTTCTCTGCAGGGTTCCATATGGATCCTCACCCATCACGACTCAGTGAACTGAGCGGAAGAGGGGGCGGAAAGATTGTGAGAGCCGTGGTGGGGGAGACTGTCCGGAGGCATGGCACCCATCAGTAACAACACACTTGGGCCAGGAAGACCGGGATGAGTACTAGGCTATCCAGGATCCCTTGCCACAAGGACTAATACAGACAGCCCACGGAGGAGGATATCCAACTGATCAGGGATGGGGAGGGGAGGAATTGGGGAATTCGGGATAACAACGCATGGTTTGCCCACTAAATAATGTAACTCATTATGGACAATAAATATTAAATTAAAAAAAAATTTTACTCCACTCGATGTTAGTTGTTGTTTCTATAATATATTCTTATATTTAAGTGTGAGTGAATTTCAAGCTATTCATTATTTATTGAATAATTTTTCTCACGGGGCCTGCTAGGCACCATTAGTGATAGGAATCTGCATTTCATAACCACAGGCATGATTCTTTCCTGTAGTATTTTTTTGGTTGAAAATTTTGTTCACTGTCTATGGCACCGTGCTATGCAAGGGCATTCTCATACAAGTATAAATTTTATTTTAAGCATATTCCCCCAGCCTCCCCTCTCTCAGAACAGCTCTCTCCACAAAAATATCTCTGTCAGAAACAGGATAGATCCATGAACCCTTGGTTGGAAAACACAGTTGCTCAATAAATGCCTAACAGCCACAAAATATCTGAAATGCAGATTTTCTTTTCTTTTTGAAGTCATCTCTAAAATAAGAATAAAACGGGCTGGAGAGATGGATCAGCAGTTAAGGCACTTGCCTCCAGTGCCTAAGGTCCCGGGTTCAATTCCCCAGTACCCACATATGCCAGACCCACAAGGTGGTGGCCCTGGTGTTCTCTCTCTCTCTCTCTCTCTCTCTCTCTCTCAGTCTCTCTCTCTATATATATATATATATTTCTCTGATTGGAAATGAACAAATAAAATATTTAAAAAAAAAGAATCAAGCTACCCAGCAACCTATAAACATTGAGAAGAAAAAGGTAGAATGAGGTTAGCTACCCGATAACCCTGGAATTAAAAGCGAACAACAGCTGGCTCTTAATAAATCTTAGAGGGTGACATTTACCTTGGTTGGTTTACTTAGGCTTGGTGTTTGGCATTGCAGCCAAAACAATCTAGTCAGTCACCCAGAGCCTGTGAATGTCAGGGAGGCTAACCTGCATTTTCTAAACTCACGAGAGGCTGGAAAATGCAAATCCAATGTTCGTTTACCCTATTGTCACTTAGAACAGTCATAATGACAAAATCTTGACATTAGTCAAGCCAACTTAAAACCACCAAAGGAAAGTATTAATTCAAATAACTAGAAATGCATGGACCTTTGGACTGATTTCTTGCTGAGATTCAAACACCATTTTGGATTGATTTCCACTCTACTATGTTGGATCATTTGAGACATAACTGCTACTTTTTTTTTGTCTTTTTGAGACAAGGTGTTGTGTAGACCATAAGCTTGAATATCCTGTAGAGCTAAAGATAACCTTGAACTCCTATCCTGCCTATTCTTTCCTGAGTGCTGGGATGATTACAGGTATGTACCCCTGTACCTGTTTATCTTGCCCATTCTTAATTTAAAAACTGTAGTTGATGAAACTCCAGGTTTCATATCCAGGGTGAGAAAGGATAAACTGTCTTCTCAACCATCCTGAATCTTATTGTCATGGATTTCACAGGGTCCCACAGGGTTACCTGTCCATGAACCAATCAGCAGGAAAATGAAATATACTGATTCATATGACCAAGTTCTGGTGTTCAAGGTAAGGTCAGCCTCTTCACTGTGTGGGCTGAGTGGAGGGATTAAATATTCCTCCAAGGAAAATCCATGTGTTATTAAAACATAAGAAAAATGTTGGGGGTGTGTGTGCTGAACAGGAAAGCAGAGATCAATTCATTATACAATGAGAAACTTATCCAGTAAGATACCCCAGCTGGGTCAGCCTATTCTTTCCCCCTAAACAAGCTAAGCATGGGGATATAAATAAAAACATCTTTCTTTTTTTTTTTTTTTTTTGGTAGACGAATTAAGTTGAGGGAAATTAATAATGTGATTCATATATTTTGCATCAGTAACCTATTGATATCATATATTAAGTGATCTGTACATTAGCTTGCATGGGCCTTCCTGTAACCCTGTGTGTATCTTGGTTTGTTTTTGAGATAGGGTCTCACCCTAGCCCAGGCTGACCTAGAACTCAATCTGTAGTCCCAGGCTGACTTTGAACTCCCTGTGATCCTCCTAACCTCTGCCTCCTGAGTGCTGGGATTAAAGTCATGTGTCAAACACCGGGCCTGAGTGTATCTTTTGACACCAGGTGTAGGCTGCTTATTCTATCTGCTTAAACGAACTCAGTTTTAAATTTCAGAAGGTCAATTTTTTAACCAAGATGACTTTTAGCTCTAAGAAGACTTTCATGGGTTTTGCAGACTGGCTGATTTCATGTCATGGCCCTCAAGTATTAATACCTCTCTTCCATTTGCTAACTTTAGATAAAGTATTTTACCTCTCTGAATCTCAGATTTGTCAATGGCCAATAAGCTAGAGTGAATTCCATGGACCCTTTTCATATTCTCAATGACTCTGTTTCAGTGAGAGAATGTATTAGCTTCTCTTCATGTTACTCTGGCAACTGAAGGTATGAGGGGTTTTTTATTATTTATTTATTATTTATTACAGTTTTATTTATTATTTATTATTTATTACGGTTTGAGAGGACACTGTCTATCATGGCAGAAGGTGTGGCGGCAGGAGTGCCAGGTGTCTGGTCACATTGTACATGCAATCCGGAAACAGGAAACAGACAGGAAGTGGAACCTGGGTATAAAACCTCAAGGCCAACCCCCAGTAAATCACTTCTTCCAATGAGGTTCCTAAAGGTTTCATAATCTTTCCTAACAGCTCCAGCAGCTGGGGACCAAGTATTCAAACATATGAGTTTGTTTGTAGGGAGGAGGGGTGTTTCTACAAAGGCTTTCTTTCCCTTATTTAGTGTGTGCCATGTTGTAGTTTTGCAAAGCCAACACACATGAGCAAGTAAATTCCAAACCTCAGTGGTTTAGACAGCCAGGTTTATTTCTCACTTTAATTCATACCAGCCAGGGTCCTGCTCTTCACAACTTCCTTCAGAAATGAGGTTCATAGAACGGCTTCTACCTAGGGTTGTAGAGATGGCTTAGTGGTTAAGGCACTTGCCTCCAGTGCCTAAGGCCCCAATTTCAATTCCCCAGGACCCACATAAGCCAGACCCACAAGGTGGTGGCCCTGGTGCTCTCTCTCTCTCTCTCTCTCTCTCTCTCTCTCTCTCTCTCTCTCTCTTTCTCTCTGCTTAATAAAGAAAAAATGTCCACAGCTCACAGACAGGTTAGCATATGACAAGTGTGTGTGTGGGGGGGGATAGGATACATAACCCTCTCACACGGAAGGGGAGGGACCACTATGGGAATACAACACAATGTACCACAAAAGTAGCTCCTGTCCAGGCACATGATAAACTAAACTGATATTGTCATATTTTTATTTAATGCCATCTCTTTATGTGAGATTATATGAAATTTTAAAGTATACACTTTTAGGTTATATCATTTGTAGAAGACCTCAAGAGATATCTAAAAATATCATTCAATTTTTTTTTAGCACAAATGGCATCCTAAAAACTATTTTTTTTTCAGTATAGGCTACTCATTGGTTCTGGTTCTTTCTTTGGATTTAGGAGATTAAGGGATGACTACGTCACTTCTGGAGAGGAAAAAGAGTCACATGAGCTCCAGGTTGAGGACTTTCTATTCTGCCTTCTCTCAATAATCTTTCCAAATTCTGAAAACTTTAGATGTTACACACAGCCCTGGGCCAATTAACTATGACATATTTACCAAGGAAATAACTGCTCTAAGATGTCCATGGATTTGGCATAAGGAAACCACATAAATTATAGCACGGATGAGGCTTTGCAGTATTCTTTCTTCTGAATGGTCCTTAGGATGTCCATGGATGTCAGTTAGCGTGGTTCCTATTTGTGTGTGTATCCTGTATGTGTGTGTTTGGGTACACATGTGTGTGTACTTGTGTGCATGTGTGTGTAGAGGCCAGAGGACAACTCCAAGTGCCATTAATTCTGTCCACCTTTTGCTGTTGTTTATGATGGGGGGGTCTTACTCTAGCCCAGGCTGGCATGTAACTAACTCTGTGGCCCCAGGCAGACCTTGAGCTCATAGTGATCTTTCTGCCTCAGCCTCCCAAGTGCTGGGACTAAAGTCATGCACCACCAGGCTTGTCTCATGTCCATGTATTTTGAGACAGGGTCTCTTGTTGACTTGGAACTCACCAAGTAGGCTAAATGGTGCTTGCCAACCTCCAAGATCTGCCTGCTGCTCTTTCCCCA
>PVHP010040794.1:0-15069 GCA_004024765.1 Zapus hudsonius | reverse complement strand
TCAATGAGAGAGGAGTAGGGAAAAACTTCTTGAACAAACTTCCAGTAGCTCAGTAAGTACAACAATCACTTAACCAATGGGATCTCATCAAGCTAAAAACCTTCTTTACAGACAAATATACCATACTCAGAGCCATTAAACCACCTTCAGATTGGTGAGATAATCTTTGTGAACTACTACTCAGACAGAGGTGTAATATCTAGCACTTAAAAAGAAATTAAAAAATTAAGCATTAAAAATCATATAGCCTTCTCACAAAATGGAGCACTGAACTCAACAGGGAATTCACAAAGGAGGAAACACAAATGGTCGATTCTCAATTAAGAAAATGTTCATCTTCCTTGATCATCATTGAAATGAAAATCAAAATGACAATGAGATACCACCTTACTCCAGTTATATGGCAATCATTAAGCATCCACCAACAATTGATGTTTTTTTTTTTTGTAAACTTGTACAACTAATATGGAAAGCAGTGTGGAAGTTCTTGGGAAAGATCCATATAGAGCTATCAATGGACCTAGGTATCCCTCTACTGGGCATCTACCCTCAAGATTCCTCACTTCATCACAGAGGCATTAGCTCAACCATGTTTATAAGAAGCTCAATTCATAATAGCTAAGAAGTGGACAGACTTGGAGCATCCTTAGTGAACTCACACAAGAACAGAGAGACAATCCACATATTCTCCCTCTTATGTGGTTCCTAATCAGGCTAACCTTGAATAGTAAGCAACCTGACAGGTGAATTGAGAGACTGACAATGGGGCTGTAAGGATTGGAAGAGGGAGAAATAGAAGTGTGGGGAGAAGACACTTTTACAATAATCTAAATCAATAATGAATTAATATCATAAAATCTTTACTTTCATACAGTGATCTCAAAGAAGCGGTGGGCATCATCTGCTAAGGAGTGGGTCCTGAATAGGGTGGGAGGAAGCCTAACACCAAGACAATTTGCTCTAGCCAATAACTCCCTGTCCAAGTAATTGGTTACTGTCTATGCTGAGCTGTTGATCTAAGATACCCACAAGGTCCCCCCCCCCCAAATAAGACAGGATTATGTCAAAGGTCTTGAACACTTGCCTCAGGCAAAAGGTAAGACCTTATTACTGAAAGCCAGATCTTCAGGAAAGAGAGCTGAAATTTCTAAATAGGCACTGGGAATGTTAATATGGGCTAGTGAATAAAAAAAATCATGGGAAAGAGTCACATCAAATGATAATTGTATACTATAGTATTATCATATAATATGAAATGTTCTTGAATTATCATTATTTCATTAAAATGTGTAGTCTTTGAGGAAAATATTGGCATCTCCTCACTCCTTGTATGTATTATCCATGTTTATGGAAATCTGACATCATTGCCCACTACCACAATTATGCATACTCTAGGAGTCAGTCAATAGTGGGCATGCACTTGAAGTTGTGCAATAAAATATATTATTTGTATTTCAAAAATAAACATGGTATAAACAATCATTAGCATTGAATATCACTGAAACTTAATTTTGATATTTTTATAATTATTATTATTTCTTCTAAAGCTGCTAGAACCTTCTAACTAGAATTTAGACTCTGTTTACTCAGACTTCTCTGTTATTTGCATAAAGAATACCAACTGATTGTAACACACCCATTTGAAGTTATTATTTTTGTAGTAAATTATTATTTTGGGAGAGAAAATCCATATTTATAAATTTGTTTCAGTCAACTATAGCCACATGGGCATAAAATATCAAATTTGTTGTTTTTTATTTTCATCATAAATATATCCAAATTATAGCTATGTTATACATTATTTATACAACTATATGATGTCTAAATCTACGTAGGCATTCCTACACACTTTGAAGCTTAAATATGCATACAATCAATTTACTGAGATGTATATATATATATATATATATATATATATATATATATATATATCATGCAATGTTTTTCTCCTATGGTTTGTAGGCTTAAACACATGTACTTAATTTTTGGTTCATCTTCTCGCCATCCCATCCCTTCCTCAGCCCTCCTTCATTATCTATGCCTAAATCTTTCCTTCCCACTACACCCTCTGCTTTCATTTCTCCTATATTTTACTACTCCCTGCATAAGCCCTCCCTCTTCAATGCCCCCTTTTTTTCATCCTGCCTCATACAGACACTCTTTCTGCCTTATAACCACTAATCAAGAAAGGCAAAGATTGGATGCAAATATGAGATAGAACATGTAGCATTTATGAACCTGAGTCACTTCAGTTAGTATTACCCTTTCCAATTCCATCCATTTTGATGCAAATTTCATAAATTCATATTTCCATAAAGCAGAATCAAACATGATTGGTTCATTTTTCTACATCTTCACAAAACATTCATCAGATGAAGTGTTTCTACTCTAATTCAACACCTGACACTCAACATAAATGTCAAAACAAAACAAAACAACATAAATGTCAAAACAAAACAAAACAACATAAATGTCAAAGCAAAGACAGCCTTGTTTCTAATAGTTTACAAACCTTTCAAGAATAAATATAGAACAGATTCATATAAGCAAATAATTATATTACTACATCTCACCACATTTTTAATATTTGATTTTTTTTTAAATTAGTACCTTTAGTATGAATAAGTATACACATTGTGTGAGCAAATCGTGTGATCATGCCCCCATCCCCCGGTCCCATATCTGCTGGGTCCCTCCTTGGTGTTCATACTGGATCTGTCCATAGGATAGGGGGCTATGAACTGCACCAGAGATAGCCAGTTTTTTCCTTCCCCCTTTGTGCATTGTTGCTGAGGGGGTAATGTCTGGATATTCTCCCCCATCATGGCTCTTACATTCCACCCTCTCTTTCACTCAGTTCAATGTCACACAACATAAACAGAATTTCTGATGGTCCAGTAAAACCTTCTGGATAGTTCGCAGACTCCACATTGTGCATATAAATCTCCCAGTGCTTCTGCCTTTATTGTTCCTGTTGATTTCTCATTCAGGGAACTAGACTGAAGAAAATGTAATTTTTCCCTAATATGATCTAGCGATAATGAATTTGTTAAAAGGTGGTTCTTCATTTTCCAGTAATAGATGGAGATTTGTGATTTTTCTAAAGCATATATAGCTCATAAGTGCCACTTCACAGACTTTCTATAGTAATTATTGCATGAAAATAACTTCGAAATACACAAGGAGAGAAAACTGAAAACTATGTACAGTAAGTTCCAATTTACTTCTTTAATCCATGTGAAAAACACGTGATGGCTGTTGCAGACATTTGCTATTTGAGAACATAATTCTCTTAGTAGAAACATAATATTATATGTGGATTTTCATCATTCTCTTTCTCCCTGGATCTAAGAAAGTTTCATACTCTCTTCTGTTTCCAATTTCTAAATAAATGCATTGTAAGTTTCAGATATTTTAAAATGTCTTTTTGCCTAGCGTTACAGCTGTGCTGACATTAACTTTATTTTTTCAAATAAAATGGCTTAAACTGACAATTGAGTATCTGTACCTTAATGGTGTCTTAAACCATTGGAAAACTAGCCGCCTCTAGGTCTCCAGGCCAGGTCAGGCTCCTGCAGTCATCAGGGATCCACTCACCACCACTTAAGGCTTCAGTGGAACCTCATTCTTGTCTCTTTCAGCTCCTGTGGAGTTCAGGTCCTCCTTGTTCCCAGCTGAATCATTTAGATTTCTTTCTCTATCTTCACATAACATTCTTAGCTTTTCAAAGTTTCTTTTCCAAACTCCCTCTGCCTTTTTATGAGGAAAGATTACATGCTAAATTAAGCATATGGTGATCTCATTAAAAATTCTTATGTACAACCAAATGCATGCATTCTAAGAAAGATTATTACATGCAGACACTGGATCTATATACATTATACAGGAGGAGAATTAAATCTATCTTTTAAAAGTTTTGATATACATGATATATATATATATATATATATATGAGCCTTCTAATGATTTGCAGATTTTATGAAAACAAGACAAATTGCTACCATAGGTTGGGACTCAAGTTATCAGAAAAAAATGAGGTCAGGAAATTATGGGAACAGATGTACTCAGGATGTCCAGTTTTACAAGAATGCAGACAATGACAAAACAAGAAAACTTAGAAAGAAAAAGCTGAAGAACAAAAACCAAACCAAAAAAGCAGTATTTCCTTACTTCCCCTTCCTCAGCTGCTTTTGCCCTTTTTTTTTGGATTGGCTAAATTTATTTGCAAGAAAAAAGAACAAATATAAAGAAAACTGAAGGTGAAAATAAACTGTAGAGCATGGGTACATTCCCAATAAATTATCTATCACTGAGATGTACAGGAAGTCCTTTAACTCAATAGTTGTCTATGAGAGGAAAGACACATTTAATAAATCTATCCTTACAAATGATTCATTATGCGTTCTGATCACAAAGAAGCCCTTCACAGAGCATTATGAAATGAGGGACGTTTGATATATTGTGTTTTATTACCTTAATTTTTATTAGTATTATGATTACTAGAACAAAAATATTTTTCTCTTGTAAGTACATAATTCAACCTATACATTTTTATAACTTCAAGAATTTATTATGTTAGTGACGTAACTTAGTTTTTTCAATGCCGCCATAATGTCCTTGTTTCTCAGGGTGTATATGATGGGATTCAACAGTGGAATCAAAACAGTGTAGAAGAGAGACAGGAGTTTTCCAATTATATCAGATTGATTTGGCTTGGGTTGTAAGTAAGTGATTCCAGCAGTTCCGTAGAATAAAACCACAACTGTCAGGTGAGAGGAGCAGGTGGAGAAGGCTTTGGCTCTCCCCTTGGTGGAAGAGAGTTTCAGAATACTGGAGATGATTTTTCCATAGGAGACGATGATCAACAGAAAGGGAACCATGACAAACACCATTGCAACAATATAGACTGCAATTTCATTCCCAAATGTGTTACCACATGCCAACTTCAGTACTGGGGGGATGTCACAGATGAAGTGATTGATTTTGTTAGATCCACAAAAAGGCAAGGAGAAAATTTGGTATGTCTGACCAACCACAACAGGAATTACACTGCCCCAGCAGGCAGCCACCAGCTGCACACAGACCTTTTGGCTCATGAGGACTGCATAGTGTAGAGGGTTACAAATAGCCACATAGCGGTCATAGGCCATGGCACTGAGCAGAAGGCATTCTGTGCCTCCCAGCATCAGGATAAAACACATTTGTGTGGCACAGGCAAACAAAGAAATATTTCCTTTTTGGGTACACAGGTCCACAAGCATTCTTGGGATGGTGACTGTTACATAACAGATTTCCACAAAAGAAAAGTTGCTGAGAAAAAAATACATGGGAGTTTGAAGTACAGGGTCAAGTCTTGTTATCAGTATTATGATGCTGTTGGATATCAGGATGATCAAATATATGATCAAAAATGTTCCAAAGAGAATCCACTGGAGACTGGGAATATCAGAAAATCCCAAGAGAACAAACTCTGTCAATTCAGAATTATTTGACTTTTCTGTTCTAATTTGTTTTCCATCTGCAGATATGATAAATTCAACAAGGTTAATTGATTTACATCTGGTAAAGCACTGTTACCTTATAATAACAGATGAAGGTGAATGAGTGTATTTTCATAATATCATAAGCCTCTAACATACTTACCTTGTTCTGTCTCTCATATAAGAACCTAAATTTCAAATAAACTTATTTTGGGAAACATCACCTACACTACAATTAAACAGATTTGCAGATATTGGGTCAAGATCCAGAAAAGTATTTATCAGTATTTCAGACATATTATGGAAAAATATTTTTTATTTCACCTTTGAGTTTGCGATTATATACCATTTTTTGTTTTGTCTTAACTCTTAATTTTATCTGCAGTAGTAGTCACATTCCTACACATTCATTATTACATACAATATACTAATGAATTATTTAGTTTTATTAATATACAAAATAGTTTTAATTATATGGCATTTCAAATAAATATTGTTTTTTTGTGTGTCCCTACCCTTCTAATTTCCATTCTCTCTTCCTTGTTTTGAGTTCCTCATGTTATACTCCACATGAGCATGCAATTTTCTAAATCACCCTGTTGTTATGGATAGGAAGGAATGCATTATATTTCATTACACCATGTATGTCCCCATCTCATAATAAATACAAATATATTAATTTCAATATATTCTTCTATAACCTTTACTATTAGCATTTCCCATGTAATTTCCTATAGCTGTCAAATAACCTTATGAATCAAGAATATACACCTAAACTATGGACAAATCCAGTATGTGCACCAAGGAAGCACCCCAGTGGGTACAGAACAGAGAGGAGAGAAATGAGGACACTTCTAAAAGATTTGCTTATCCAGTGTATTTACTTTTTCTTAATTAACATATTAGTTGGAAAATGAAAAAAAGAAAATTTTGAAAAATTTAAAAAAGAATATAACCAAATTTTTGAGCATTTTCTATATTTCCTGTTAAATTCTACATGACTTTCTTCACTGACTTATCAGCCCTTCATAATAACACATGCTGAAATAAAAGTTTTATTAAACTCAGCTATAATTTGCTGTGGACTTGTAAGTGACTATAGCCTATGAAGAGAAAAAATTCTCAAGCAAATGGTCAAACAGTTGAACCTTTTTCTTAATGCTTATTTCTAAACTTTCAAAAAACTTGTGTGCTTTCTCTTTTCATATCTGCTGTAACTGCATACTTCCTAAAATAATCAGCTCATGTGACTGACTTGATATATTAACACATATTCAATTGTTCTATGCTATTCATATATTAGTATGCAATTTCAACTTTATCTTTTTCACATTTCTATTGTGCTCTTTGATTATTAGAAAATTATCCAATATTAAATACTTTTTTGTAATTATAGAAAGCCGAAAGTTGTATGACATATGAATAATTAATTCATTTTCAACTAATAGATTGGGCTTTGATATTTTTCTTATTCATAATTTTATAACTAATCTTGAGTAAATTAATCCTCAGCACTGTTATCTTACCTGGATAAATTTGCATGAAGAGCCTTCGAGTGTGGGTTTTTCAACTAACTCTTTTTCTCAACAAGTCAAATAAATTCTACAATTATTGATTGCTTTCAACATTAGTTCATTTAAATAGGGACACTCACATTCACCCTGGGGATCAACTACTCCGTCCCAACATACCTTCCTGAAGTCTGCTTTTGTTTGGCAAGCATTCAGGTCATTTGTTAAAACATTCTTCTTTGTATACACCCATGCCTGTCTTCTCTCCTTGGCATGAATATTCCAAACTCCACTCTCTCCATCTCTCCCTCTCTCTCCTCCTCTCTTCTCTCTCTGTCTCTCCTCTGTCTCTCTGTCTCTTTCAGCACATATGTGTAATCCATTAACTCTGTAATACCATGTAAATGTCTGCCATTGATTTCCACAAAATGTTAAAGTAATTCGAGCTACTCACAAATTGACATGGATTTGTTTTTCTACTATATTTTTCTTTTAGAAAATCTAGCCTCATGTTTATTTGCAAACAGATGCCTACTAGATATATGGACGCCCTTTTCATAATTAAATATTCTTTTATTTATAAATCAACTTTCATGAAAACACATCATGTCTGCTGATAAAAATGCAATTTTTAGAATAAGTAATGTAATATATATTTTAGGTTTCTACTGTTATCTTTCTATTTCATTTTATTTCATTATTTTTATTGACAGTTTTAATACATGTACATAGTGCATTTTGTTCATAATCTTTTCTCATTATTTTCATTTATCCACATCCTACTTCCTTATTATGTATAAAAGACATATCTTAAATATGACTGCTAATGACACAACCACCCAAAACTTCCTTCTCAGCACCTTTCATATATTTTAGCCTTTTTCCAGAGTGCATGGTGAGAAGATAAACCTTGAGGTTTTCCCCTATAAGTACTAAAATATGGAATTACATTTGTTCTTCCTGAAATCCTTTCTATTTACATTTGGGAGTGATTTTCGTAAACTCCATTCTCTAAAAGTTTTGTAAACTGTTTCTCTTTGCCACTACCTATCATACATTTGCCATGTGTACATGATACCATCCCATTTTTTATCTCATTTTATTAACCTTCACCTGTACATGGCAAATGCACTCAATTTTTGACACAACTTAGTCCGTTCTATACAGTTGTGGTCAATTAAATATCTATCTTCCAGTAGATGAGAGCTATCTTGTTCTTATTCTTGAATTCAAAAGGAATTTAGACATTTTATTCAGATAAATCTGAGAATATTTATGGGTATTTATATTTTTGAATATATATATATATATATATATATATATAAATATTTATCTGAATAAAAAAAACACCTGAATATAGTTAAAAGAAACCATACCTCAGCTACATGAATGACTTATCAAAATAAAGACGTAACATTTACATCTCAAGAGAATTTTTGTAGTAATTAATGATCTTTCAGTTTGTTCCAGCTAAGAATTCTTCAGTCATCTGTGTAGACTCTACTGACCAATTATCATCTAAGGAATAGAGAATTGAAAAGAACTTACAGAAGAATGTCCATTTTTAAGAGAAACTACCTATATGACACATTACTCTTAAAATATTTACTTATTTATTTATTTATTCGTTTATTTATTTGAGAAAGAAACAGAGAAGAAGGGGGAAGGGTGGAGAGAATGGTCACTCCAGTGTCTCCTGCCACTGGAAACAAACTCCAGATCTATGAGCCACTTTGTGCATCTATTGTTAAGTGAGTACTGGGGAATTGAACCCTGGATTTAGGCAGCATTCCCTGGCTGTTAGCCAAGCAACTACCTTTAACTAAAGAGGATTATCTCCTGTTCTATTATTCATTAATAACATAATGGCACAGCAGGTACAAATCACTTGATGTAAACATAAAGAAGAAAAGTGTCACTAAATCCCAAGACTATTCTTGAAATTGTGTTGCAAAATAAACTCTGATTTATACAAAACAGCTTACATTTATTACTTTCTGTTATTTTCCAAGGCATGCCACAAACTTATTTAACATCAATCATCTCCAGTTAGTCTCCACTGGTGAAATCAAACTTATTTTGGGGTTTATAGGCTCTCTGATACAAAAATTTTCAATATCTGTCAATATTTCAAAATTTGTCAATATTTAGATGAGATTTGGTAAGTTCAATGTGGAATGGCTACAGACACAAAATATATTTAGTTTCTGTTATACACATATGTATATGATGGTATGATTGTTTGGGGAGAAAGGTCAAGACACCATACCAATAAATCTGAAAGATTATATTGCTAAACTTTCATGTCTAGACTTCCTTAGCTAATTAAAGAAGGAACCCACGTTGACCAAGATGTGTTGGTAGACAACTCTCCATATATAAAAATATCAAAGGTATACTCCAATTGACAACAAATGATCTATAAAACTATAAAGATTAAGAGTTTAAGGGTGTATTTCAAAATTTCTCTTTACATTGAAGACAGCTCCCCACCCTCGTGAGGCTCAGATTCTTAAAATACAGGATCTCTAGACATTATGGGCTTCTCCATCACATAATTGACCTGTTCAGATTCAGTGTTCCAAAAGGAAAGTTTTCTTTGATTCCCCTCACGTTGCCTTCATAGAGATTGAAACTTTCATTTTTGTTCAAGTAACACACAGCTATCATTGAGAGAAGATTATTTTTAGTACTGGTTCCACTCTTGGCCACTTTAATATTTCTTTTTGTTATAACCAAAAGGAAATTACATATTCACAATCTTTTTCTTTCTATATCTGACTCAAAAGTTATAAAACTCCTGGAGCCCTCACATCTATTGACAGAGAATACAAACAAAGACTATTTAAGGATTTGTTTTTTTTTTTTTTATAGCAACTTTGTACAATTTAAATTCATGTATAGGTACCACCATTCCCTTACCCCCACCCCATTCCACTGAAAGTACTCAGTGGGATTGCTGGTGTGCTCCATGGGATGGAGAACTATGTGTTGTGAGGGCAGCATTCAGTCATGGGGGGTCAAGGCTTCTCGATATACCCCCCACCATGACTCTTACAATCTTCCTCCCCCACTTTTGAAATGTTCCATGAGTCATGATGGGTGAGTTTTAGGGCTATTTTAGTATTGCTCTCTTAGCAGTCTCTGGATAGATTTCAGCTTTGTAATGTTTTGAGTGTCCTCAGTGTCTGTCTCCATCATCCTGGTGCAAGTTGTCTGGCTTACTGTGGAAGCCACACTCTTGCTCATCTCCTTTCATCCTCTGTGATTTCAACTGGGCCCTAGCTGATGTATTCAGGGTGATGCTGGTCACTGTCCTATAGCAGTGTCCCCTGCTTTTTCCCAACATTATTGGTGAGTCTTCTCTGGCAGCTCACGTAGCACTTTCCAGCACTTTACCAGCTTAACCATCTGGGATCTGATTTCCTTCCACGTTCCAGCTGTTTTCTCCATGTTGTGTGTCAGCACCCTGTGGTGTCTTCAACAAAAGTGTCTTATCTTTACCTGAGACCAGTAATCAAGTGCTTTGACAGAAACCTATCTTGTGTTGGGAATCTCATAGATTTCTCTGATCAAGAGCTCAATTGTGGGAACTAACTCATTTATGATACTGGGAGTTAAACACAGAGCCAATTCTATTAGGGACAGGCTTTATCCAAACCTTGCCAGAGCCCTTATCACCAGACCTTACCCCCATATTCTTTGGAGCGTTATATCATTTAGCCATTATATTTATATCTAAGAGCATGCCTTGATAAATTCATGAATAGTTTATCATTTAATAATGTGTGTGTATGTGTGTGTGTGTGTGATGTACTTGTCTGGTGTGTGTCCCTCCAGCCCCATGTGCACATCTGCACTGGGTGGGCTTTCTTTCAGTGGCCTGATGGGAGATTTTGTGGAAAGCTCCGTCTCTCTTCAACCCGTGCTTATTTGAGCCATTCTCTTACTGATCCCTGTACTGTCATTTTTATTTTCTTGAGCTCTGTTTATTCTGATATTTCTGATCCCCTATAGACTGGTTTTACAGACTTATGTAAAGACCACGTCCATCTATTTATGTGGGTCCTGGGGATCAAACTCAAGTGGTATCTCAAGACTCCTGGGGTACTCCTGCTTGGACAGGAAGTGCTATTTCCGATGAGTCATCTCTCTGACCCTTAATTTTTATATTTTTAAATTTTTTTCTTTCTTTTTTTTTCAAGGTAGGATCTTTAGCCCAGACTGACCTAGAATTTACTATGAAGTCTCTGGGTGACCTCAAACTAACCGAGATCCTCCTACCTCTGTTTCCTGAGTTCTTGAATTAAATGAAGATGCACGCCACCACTCCAGGCTATAGTTTTTTTTATTTAATAAACATAGCAAGACATCATTTTAGGTGGTTATATGTAGTGACTCTTACACAGGATACATTTTTCACTTTTTCTTGCCTTCATTATACTGGTTAGGATACCCTCCCTATTAAGGCAGTCATATTTTCTGTGTTCTGACCATTTGGGTAAACATAATTCCAAATTCAACCATGATTGTACACTTTGGGAAATGGCACTACGAGTGCATATCAACCATACCTGCCTATGAAAACAAGTGCTGCCTTTAATAATATTGATGTTTGGATGGAACATTATACTATAACTTTAAACTATTTTAATTCTATACTACATAGTCATATTAATGATCTATTTCATTGAAAATATTATTCCTGATTTTCATTCTAAGTTTATGCCCTATTGCTGTTATTTAGTTCTAAAGGGTTTTATGCAATCCAATCAAAACAGATTCAATGCCTGGAATGTTCTTTGTAGAATTTATTATAGAGAACAACGTTTTTTTTTTTAGTTTAAAAGCATATGGAACTTGAAATTCTGTTTAGTGCTGGGGCTATATTTCTGTGACAGAGCACTTGTCCAGCGTGGACAATGCCAGGTGTAACCTCGAGAAGTACAAGTAAACAAGTCAAAGAAAAAAAAACTGTGCATCATTTTCCACCACATTTGGCATATTTTTGTCTTTAAATGGCAGCCTTTGTGAAGGCTTTCAAACATACCCATAGAAAGCATTGCAATTTTTTATATCCCTTCATGATTAGGATGGACAGTGCTTAGATAACAGAAGTGATCATGGTTTAGTAATTTTCAGATAAGTTTATTTTTCAAATGTGTTGATACAGTGATATTTGCATTCTTTCTACGTTATGACACAATTTAACATTCCCTCAGTGTAGCCTGTGCAAAGCATAATTTTGAGGGGCTGAGGAGCATCATACAGAATAGATATTCTGCCTCTCTTAATAAATGACAACTCAGGGCTTTCCTGTTCATTCCAAGTTTCTCTGACATTGTTAAAAGAGAAATAGAAAATCTTTTAATAAGCACAGCATAGCTTACACACATACATCATATACATATACATGTACATAAACATATACATTAATGTCTTGACTCAGTTTGTAAGGCATAAGTATTTTCATTTTATGTAAAAATTCAAATTATTATCCAAATAGATTTAATTATATAATTTCAGGCAAGTGAGTAAAATATAAGTAGTGGCCAGGGCAAATACTGAATGAATTCTAGATGACTCAAACACAATAGTTTTAATTGGAGGATTAGTTGAATAGAACATAATTTTAATTTTCCTAGACTTTACTTTGGAATGTTACCCTACAGTTGCAACTTTAAATAAACAGTACAATATTAGTCTCCTATTCTTGATTGCTGTCCAAAACCACAATGGTATAAGGCTTCATCTCCATGGGAGGCTGGCAGAAGACTTGATGCTTTTGTGGCTCCTGCCTTTGTTGTTTTGTTGCTTCCTCCAGTAAGTAATGCACTCTGTGTCTCCATGTTTCTTTGCTAAACTTCTGTCATTGTGTCTTAAGAAGATTTGATCCACAGTGATTTTATTTCAAAATCCTGATCTGGAATGACTTTTTGTTACTAAATAAAGTCACATTTGCATGAATATATATATATATATATATATATGTATATATATGCAAGTATATGTATACATACTTACATGCATATGTACACATACTTACACATTCAAACCAGTACATGTGGGTTTTTATAGTTTGTTATATAAATTCTGAAGCTTTTACCACAAAAGTGATTACCAAACAAATAGGTGAAGTTAAATAGGAGAGGTTATGCAAGAACCAATTGACAGAAGATAGAAGAGCAGTGAGAAGGATATAAGCTTTAAAATAATGACTATGAAGAAAAGATAGAGAAGGAAAAGGACAAAAAAAGCAGAACCATAAACACAACTTTTCTATTACCAAACTACATCAATGGATAAATACAATCATGCAATCACAAAAGGTCACCCAAATCATTAATGATTAAGTTTAGGTAAAATTCATCTTATAGAATGACCCCAAACCCTGGCTATATGACACAAAGTTATCTTTTACCAAATTGTCTGAGATGTCACTAAACTCAATATTTAATAATGACATGAAAGATGAGTACCAATAATGATGTTTGAAATCATTTTCTTTCTACATTAATTCAAATGAAATTATTAATCACACTATAGGAAACAAATGTGTTTAGACATAATGTAGCTTGCTAATCATATAAACTTTGAATATTGAAGCTTTTAGGAATAAAGCAGATTTATCTTCTGTAAGTATATGAAAAATCTAGAAGCAATCATTTTGGGATTTCAAGTCTTCGTCTCATGTAGTAACTTTCTTATTAGTTTACTAAGTGCTGCCATGATATCCTTGTTTCTCAGAGTGTATATAATGGGGTTTAAAGCTGGTATCAATATGGTATAGAAAAGAGACAATAATTTTCCAGTTCCTTCTGACTGACTTGGTTTGGGTTGTAAGTAAGTGATACAGGCTGTTCCATAGAATAAGACCACAACTGTCAGGTGAGATGAGCAGGTGGAGAAGGCTTTGGCTCTCCCCTTGGCAGAAGACAGTTTCAGAATACTGGAGATGATTTTTCCATAGGAGACGATGATCAACAGAAAGGGAACCATGACAAACACAACTGCAACTATATAGACTGCTAACGTATTCACAAATGTATCACCACAAGCAAGCTTGAGTAGTGGGGGAATATCACAAAAGAAATGATTAATTCTATTAGACCCACAAAAGTGCAAAGAGAATATTTGATAAGTTTGCCCAATTTCAACCGGGATTCCACTGATCCAAGAGACAGCCACCAGCTGCATACAGAAAGTGTGGTTCATGACCACAGCATAGTGCAGAGGGTTACAGATGGCCACATAGCGGTCGTAGGCCATCACAGTCAAGAGGAGACACTCTGTGCCTCCCAGCACAAGAACAAAACACATTTGCGTTGCACAGGCAAACATAGAAATATATCCTTGGAGGGTATACAGGTCCAGGAGCATTCTTGGAACAGTGGATGTTACATAACAGATTTCCAAAAAGGAAAAATTGCTGAGGAAAAAATACATAGGTGTCTGAAGTATTGGGTCCGTTTTTGTGAGTAGTATTATAATACCATTGGATATTAGAATAGTCAAATATATGAGTAAAAATATCCCAAATAGAATCCAGTGGAGATGGGGAACATCTGAAAACCCCAAAAGAACAAATCCCATCCACATGGAGGCATTGGATGTCTGTTTTAAATTTATCTCCATCTGTAGATGCGGTAAATTTGAGATGATTATTTTAATAGTATTTTGAAATATACTGAAATTTTATGTTATCTGAATTACACTCATAATAATACTACACTCACATAATATATTTGTAATATACTAAATTACTTCTATAATTCATCATTTTGTTTTGTTCTGTTTTATCTGTTTATTTATTTTTGAGGCAGTATCTCACTCTAGTCTAAGCTCACATGGAACTTACTTTGTAGGACAGGTTGGCCTTGAACATGTGAAAATCCTCCTACTTCAGCCTACTCAGATGGATTTAGGGCATGAGCCACCACACCCAGTTCTTTTTATGTTTTAAAGAGAAGATATTTGAAACTTCAACAATGAACAAATGTGCAGTTGAAGTCAATACAATTAATAAATTTATTTGATTTGATTTTGTAACTATACAAAAGGTACTGTGATACATATGT
>PVHP010040793.1:0-15714 GCA_004024765.1 Zapus hudsonius | reverse complement strand
TATCTACAATGAAAAGAAATATTCAGAAGTACCAGGATTTTTTTTACAACTTTTTATTGATAGCTCCCATAAATATAGACCATAAACCCTTATGATTCCCTTCCCACCCTCCCTCATATCTCTTCCCCTTCTCAGTTAGTCTTTTTTCTATTTTGGTGTCATCATCTTTTCCTCATATTTTGGGTAGGTATTATCAGACACCTCTTCTGCTCAGTTCCCTGAGTCATGTTGGGTGAGTTTTAAGTCTGCTTTATTGTTGAGATCTTATGTGTCTCTGGACTTCTGCTTTGGGTTGTGTTGGGTATCGTGGGTGTCTGTCTCCATTGACCTTTCATGGGTTATCAGACTTGCTGTGGTGATTGTTCTCCTGTTTCTCTTCACTTTCTCATATATTTCATTTGGGCCCTGTGTAAAGGCCAGGGGTGGTTTGTCTCATGCCAGGATGCCAGCTATCATCCCATGTCCCCATGGAATTAGTTTGTCCCCAGCTCTCTCGATGCCTTCTGAAAAATACAAACAGAATCTCCATCTTACAGTGAGATCATTATAGGTTCAAAGAGATGAGTATTACTCTTTTGGCAAGATTCTAATGGGCTTAGCCTTTCTGTAGCTCTCTGGTAGTGGGCATTTCCCCCTGGAGACTAGATTCTTGGTCGCATAGGATTTTGCCATGGAATCCAGTTACATTTAAGGGTTCCTTGTCATTAAGCAGACCGCTTAGCCAATCAGTAATCCCCTGATTACCCTCCTAGGTTCAGCACCACTATTGCACAGATGAGCACTTTTTGACTTGCTTGTCTCTTCCATATAGCCATGTTTTCAGCATTCTTGTGACAATTGTCTATATAGTATATCAGTGGTCTCTGCTTTCTCCAATTATCATTGACCAATTTCCCCTGGAAGCTCATGCAATACCTTCCAGTGCTGCACATGCTACCATCTTGGAGCTGGTCACCATTCTGGATCAAGCAGGAGATCTTGGTGTTGTTTGATGACATACTGTGATATCTTCAGCAATAGGGTCTTACCTTAGGCCTGGAGCAGGTATTCAAGAGCTTTTACAGAAGTCTGTCTAGTTTTGGGGATCTCATTGGTCATTTTGATCAACAGCTCAGTGTGGGAAGGAACCAATAACTGGGACAGGGAGATGAATGCCTGAGCAATTATTCTTGGGGTTCAGCTTCCTCCCATTCTATTCATGGCCCCTCATACCAGGAGGCGCCTCAGCTTCCACAGAGTTTACTTTATGGAAAGTTAGGATTTTATGGTGTCAATTCATTAGTCCTTTAGTTTATTGTATCAGTTCCCCAACCTCCCATTCCTCCCCCAAAATTCTTTCCCACCTCTTTTACAGTCTAATACAGCACAGGTAAGTTTTATTATCTAATCTACTAACAACTGACTTAGAAACAACTTAGTCTTAAACATTCCTTAGAATATATTGTTTTAAAAAAAAGTCCACTTTTTTTTAACAGTGTCTCTTGACAAACCCTTGAAGTAGACTCTCTGCCTACCCTGTTCTGATTTTCAACAATGACGTTCATCCTTAATGATGTTCCCTGATATTCCCAGGAGGCTGTTTACTAATAAACTTTACACCTCATTGCTTACTAAAAGTTGTGAAGGGCAAAACTCTAATTATCTATTGCTTCATTTCCAGTTAACTGAAATCCAGTGATTAGAAACTGATCATTTATTATACTGATTTTAAAATACCTTGTTATTTACTTAAACTTTGTAGTCTGTATAAACTGCTAATTTTGAATTAAAGATGCTCACAAAGATTCATTTTCCTTCTCTCTCTCCACCTCCCTCCTCACCCTGTCCTCTTGTCTCTAGTGTGTTTTGATTAAATATTCCCCATGCCCCATGTATTGAAAGAAGAGTGTCCAATGTAGTGAAATGGGAGGTAGTATAGACATGCAGGAAGTAAGACCTTGCAGGGGTCCTTGGGTCATTGGGAGTGTGACTTTGAGGAGGGTGTGGAATCATCTCTGGTTCCCTCTGATTCCTACTATTGCCATGATATCTTGCTCTCACCAGAGACCCAAAACAAAGTCCAGTGGGGCCACTGAATTTGGACTGGAATATGCAGAACTATAAACCAAAAAAAATCCTTTTTTTCTTTATATGACAATTGCCTCATATATTTTATCACACTAAAATTTGGCTAGTCTCTCTTCTCTCTCTCTCTCTTCCTCTCTCTGTCTTATATGTGAAATATAGGTTTTATCATTTTTCTGTTGGAAAAATATGCCAAATACAATTGTCGGTTCTCCTGGAATGTCAGACCGAATATGATTTCTCTCATATTTATAGTCTTAAATTGAACAAAAATGCACTTCATATTTAAGAGAGGGCTAAATTAGCATATATTTAGAAATATAGTTTGTTTAGGTAAACATTTTAACATACAATTAAGTTATGGCATCTAGTTCCTAAATATTTATTTTCTCCCACATTTAAAAAATGTGCATCACCCCCTTCCTTCAGGAGACACATTATGGATTCAGAATAAGGGTGACATCAGGAACACCTGATGACAGGGATCTTCAGAGGCCTCAGGCCTCAATCTGAAGAACTCTTTAGAGAAAAGTTTTCTTATATATGAACACAATCTCATATGCACACATGTAAACATACACCATGCTCTAGCAAGAAGTGAGGAGGAGAGGAGGAGGAGCCGCTGTTCCCCTTTCCTTGTACTTTTCATAAATATAAACACTATAACATGATCATCATCCCCTCCAACCACCCTGCAAGTCCCCCTCCAAAGTCCACCCTCCACTAAATTCCTTCTTTCCAACTCATCTTTCTTCTTTTTAGATGCCATTTCCCCTCCTATTATGCAAGTCATATATTTTGTATACAAAACCTATAGAGAAAGTGGTTTAAAAAGATCAGAATATTGCTATATATTGGCTTTCATTAGATCCTGAAATAAATAAAGGGGTTATAATTTCTGTATAAAGAAATGTTTTCTGATTCAAGTAAAAGGGAATGCAGATGTCACAACAGAAAATGCTTGTGGACTGTAAGAGAGCTGAACTTTCAGTTATTTGAGGTCTCCCAATGGGGTATAACAATATATTGTAAGTAGTCAGCCTAGGAAGACTCTCCAACTGAGTGTGCTCAGACCAGTAATGCAAGAGTTGGATACAAAGATGAGATGCAACTTTTTTCAGTAACTCATCCAGCATCCTAATACCATTAGAACTGCTTTCTGCAGGTTCAGGACCACAATGGCAGAGACTGCATGCTTTGCTGCCTCTTCTATGATTAGTTATTCAACATAACTCTTAAAAGTAGGATGTAATAAAAATGTCCCTTGGTAACAGCACAAGTTTTGTTCCAGGGCTTTCACAGATGCCAAAGTCACAAACACTGAATTTTCTTCTATAAAATGGCATAATGCTTCCATGCAACCTGCAACCCACACACCGAACTTCTCATCACCTCTAGATTACATAAGAAACCTAGTGGCATGGGAATGCAATGTAAATAGCTATTTCTGGTTAAAAAAAAAAAGTCTGAGTATTTTCAGTATAGACAAAGTTTTCAAGCATTTCAACCTTCCTGTCCTTTAATCCAGGCTACAGATGTTACAGTGATACAGAGTTGGACTAAATAAATGCATGACCTGTGTAACAGCTAATAATTCATAAGATCTGTTTATCATATATATCCTTTTATTGTTTTTCTATTGAGTATAAATTGTTAACTATGTTCTGAGGATAGTACAATTATGTAGAAAAATAGAAGGAAAGTTATTTTTTTCTTTTTTTTAATTAATTTTTTATTGTCCATAATGAGTTACATTTTTTAGTGGGCAAACAATGAGTTGTTAACCCCAATTCTCTGATGCTCCCCCTCCCCCTTCCCCAATTTATAATCCTCATGAGCAGACTGTAATCTATTGAGAAGGAAAGTTTTTACTTTTATTTTTTATTTACAAATAAGCAGAAACGAGTTTTAAGAGAGAAATTCCCTCTCTCAGAAGAGTAGGGATTCATTGCTCATCAGAGCAAAACATTATTATATGATATTATTATTATATGACATTAAATGAAAAGGAATGTTTTGTTTGTAGGATCTATGGACTTCTGTATGTGAGCTAGAATTCCTAGGTTTAATGTGAAATGAATATACTCTTTAGTATGTATAGACGCATATATCATGTAGCCTATTAGTTTTAGAATCATAGGCTTTGCTTACTTTATCCAAAAAAAAAAAAAAGCTGGGATATCAGAATGATTTCTTCATGATAGAAAACCTTTAAAATGTAGAATTGATATGTGTGGTGATTTTAATGTAAAATGTCCCACATAGCCTCAAGTGTTGGCGCCCTGCTATATGTGGAGAGCCTGCTTGTTCTAGCTGCCCTCACATCCTGACAATGATGTATGGAGAATTGACGCCCCAGCTTCCTGATTGGCCATGCTGAATCTTCTGTTGAAATGAACCAGGAACCAGAATCTTGGGCCCCCAAAAAGAAATGTACTATACAAGTGACTTACAAAGAGGCTACTAACAATAGAATCTAGCTAATTCAGAAATGTGCATCTAAGTTAACCTAAACTGATATCACTCTCTGATGGAGATTCCATTTGTATTTTTCAGAATGCAGCGAGAAAGCTGTGGATCCTCCAACCCTACCAACCAAGTGAACCACAGGCGGATAGCTGACATCCAGGCAAGAGATGAGCCACACCAGATCTTCCATGAAGGATCCATAGAGAACCCCACAGAGAGTGGTGGGATAAGCAAGAGACCCATAACCACAGCCAGTCAATCAACACAGGATAAACCAGCCAGAAAGACAGACATCAACAATTTCAACACAACCTAAAGCAGAAGGACAGAGACACCTAATATCTCAACAATAAAGAAGAATTAATATTCCCCATGACCCAGGGAACTGATTGGAAGAGGGGGTGGGAAAACTGTAAGAGCCATGGTGGGGGAGAATATCCAGAGACATGGCCCCCCTCAGTAAAAACATACAAAGAGGGGTGGAATCGGGTTGACTCCTAGGCTATCCATAACCCCCCTGCTGATTGGGGACAGGGAAGAGGGAAATTGGGGAAATGGGAACACTGCCTCATTATTTGCTCATTCAATGTATCTAATTATGGATAATAAAGGAAGTATAAACCTGAAAAAAATAAATCCTTCCTCCCATAAGTTGCTTTGGGTCCAGTGTTGGTCTCAGCTATGTGAAGGTAACTTCTACAGGATTTCATTCAGACTGAAGGTGGTACAGTTACCTAAAAGGCCACCACTAGTAACTGGAAGAGAAATCACTAGGCTAAAGAGCCTGCAGCTATAGGAGAAACTGTTATTACTACAGTTAGAAAGCTAGTTTCAGGGACTAAAGAATTTTTGCTATAAGCATCCAAATTTCAAGCAGACATTGTAAAGGATAGCAGTTCAGAACTGTTGGGTCTGATAGCATTGGAAAACCTAATTGCTCGATCATCCCATTCCAAAGGAGATAACCCTGCTGCTCTGCTTCCTGAAAAGTGCTCATTAAAAATCTCACCAACAAATGTATCTAGAGATGACATGTGCAAGAGATCAGACTGAGGGTGTTGCTTTCTGAGAAAGCCTAATATTCTGTCTGGTTTTGTGTTGGCTGTAGAGCCAACATTAAAATGAAAATGAACAATATTTGCTGGAAAAGTTCCATGTTCATAAGAACAAGTTTAATATTGATTTCCTGAAAAGAGCATTGGATATAGTCTGAGGGAAAAGGAATAGCTGTGTGTAGGTAGATCATAAATCCACTGAGATTTTTAAGGTATTATTATTATTATTATTATTATTATTATTTTACCAAAGTATCCATATGTGTAGTATTCAAAAAATATCTGTGCCCCATATCATTAGGAGAAGAAGCAGGCCATTAAGCGGCAGAGCCTCTGTGAATAGCAATCTCATGAATATTCATAGAAATGTGGCCAGTGAAGGTGTAGAACAAGAACAAATCTTTCAGAAGAAATGCCAGGGGCCAAAAAATAGAAGGAAAGTTTTTGTTTTCTGTTTTTTTTTCCAAATAAGAAGAAATGAGTTTTAAGAGAGAAATTCTCTCTCTTAGAAGAGTTCGCTGCTCATCAGAGCAAAATATGATTCTTGTAGAACTATGTGGTCATTCTTCCCATTTCCAAATTGTAGACTGTGTTATAATTTGTGTATTGTTACTACAAGGATGCTTATAGGGGACATTAGGGAAAAGTACAATTACCCAAGACTGGATGACACTCAATGTATCACAGTATTTAACTTTATCAAATAACTGAAAGTGACCATAAGTCTTTCCCTGGAGGCATGGGAATGCTTCCTAAGATGGGGAAGGATGTGCATGAATGGTGAGATGTTATCTGACATAGGAAAGGATGCCAATGGACAACCAGATGTCGTGTAACCTAGAGACAGATGTGCATAGATAGGTGGATTTATTTAACATGGAGATCAATATGCATTTTACTTGGAATTTATCTAACATGGAGAAAAATGTGCTTGGGTATTCAGATGGCAACTTGTGATGGATAATGTTACTTGCTCCAACTTTTAATAAATACTAGCCTTTCCATAGATATTTAGTTAACATGTATCAATGTTATAGGGAATTTATTCAGTTTCTGCTTAAGTGGTAAGCACAGAAGTGAAGCATACCACTCACTGTTGCAGTTCATGTCTTCCTAAGAAACTACTTGTCCTAAATATTATCATGTCTCTCTTCTCTTGGATCTCTTGGATGCATTGCTTAAGAATGTCCACACTAATGAGCCTCCCAATCCTCATATCCTTTTTACAGTTTGTCAATAGCCTACATGGTTTTATGTTTGTTTTCCTTTTTTTTTGTATTTCTCACTCACTTGCTGTGAATATGAGCTGAGTTTTATGGTTTCCCTGACCAGTGGAATATACTAGAACTTCAAGAACATGGGTCAATTCTAAGACCAATTAATAAAAAGAAAACCTCCTCATTTCATTTCCCTTTCAGTATGTTAGGACATTAACCACTGGACAAGCAGCACCTTAATGTGATGATCACAATATATAGAGAAATTATTGCTACTGTACCACTCAGTAGCCTTCCTTAAAATGAATAGATAAATTATCATGAGTGTACATGAACATACCATTAGATAACAAAGGCCTTCACAAGACGATAACAGAATTAGAAATAAAAGAGTTTGGTCCCTGATAAACTTGTTGAGCAGAATTCCTTTCAATTTGGATTGTTTTTCTTTCAGATTGAATTTTTGGAGAAATAACCATTTATAAATATGGATCCACGGATATTGTGATATCTCAAAGTAGAGTTACATGAAAGCGTTTCTCACCCTGATTTCAGATGTTAAGAGTTTAGGAAAACAGGACTTTGTCCATAGATTAGCACATCTTTCATTGTCATGACTATCAATTAACCAGTAGTTAGTCATCCACCAATTAAGGTCTGACCCTGTACCACATACCAGGTGATATGCTGGCTGCTGAGAAAAGCAGGAGGAAGCTGTCAGACATACTCTCTTCCCCTGAATTACCTTCCTACTGCTCCTAAATCAGGATATCAAACTTTCAGAATAAAACAGCACACATCCATTCTTTTAGAATAAATATAGAACTCTAGAAATCCAAATTTAAAAATAAATATAATGATTTGATTGGATTATTTCTGAAGACATGGGATAATTCATTTTATTGATTTTTCCAGCTCCTCTTCACTACTTACAGCCTTCATTCTTTAATTTTTCTAGCTTTCTGAGTATCACTCCAATATTTCTAGCTCTCTCTCTCTCTCTCTCTCTCTCTCTCTCTCTCTCTCTCTCTCTCTTTCTCTCTCTCTCTCTTTCTCTCCTTCTGGTCTCCTGGTTACATTTTGTAAAGAGCCTTCTTATCATATCACGATCATGGGCACATGGACCATCTGAGACTCTCTCCCCATCTCAACAAGAAATGTAAAGTACCATTAGCATGCCAAACTATGTGTTTGTACATTGCGTGAATTATGGTGATTGTTAAGCTATAACAGATAGTGCTTGTCTTGCTAAAACACAATATCACCAGCTATATAACCTATAAAGAAAATTTATTTCCTGCTCCTCTGAAGGCTGTGAGTCCAAGACTGAAGGGACACATCTGATGAAAACTTTGTGAATCAAAACATGGCAGGAGCCATAACATGATGAGAAGTCAGGAAATGAGCATGCATCACCTAGTTCTTTAAAATCTGGTATGAATGAATGAACATGCCTCACCTATCTCTTTAAAATCAAGTATGAATGAAGCACCCAGGACCCAAGAATCTCCGTTCAGCTCCACAACTCAAGCATTCAAAAAGTGATTTTGGTGCCCATTCCAACTGCAGCAAGACATGAGCTTCTTTGTTCAGCCATTATTTATTCAATTTTCATGGAATATGCATATTTTATTAGTGTCGAAGAACTTTTAATTGAATAATGATTAGGAATGTACATTTCATATAAGTACCTGACTCTTTCACTAATGTTCTTTTAGCCCATGTTCTTCATGAAAATTGCCCAGCAGTGATGCTTGTTTGGGTCTCTATATATCACAATTTGTACTAATGCATTTATCTATTCTTTATTTATGAAGATTTTTACTTACTGTGGCACACTATATTTCTTTATCTTTCTTAAAGTATATTAACTGGTCTAACATAAGAGTTTATTTAGGGGAAAATAAGATATCTCTTAAATTTTGTTTTATCATTTCATGTACATTAAAGTTATGATGCTAACAGTCTAAAGTTTCCTTTTTCCCATTTTTCTGGAGGGAGGGCGTCCCTCTAGCTTAGGTTGACCCGAAACTCACTATGGAGTTCCAGGGTGGCTTCAAACTCACAATGATTCTATCTCTGCCCTCCCAAGTGCTGGGATTAAAGATGTGCTCACACAAGGTCCAGCTCCATGTTTATTTTTATATCGACAGAATGTTATTTGGGAGATCTGAGGAATGGGTCCATGGTTAAAAATTCACTTTGCTGCATAAGCTTAGTGATGGACTTTGGATCCCCAGGAACCATGTAAAATCAGTCACAAATAGTAATGTGTGCATCTGTAATTATAAATACTACAACTGGAGTCAGGAAAATCCTAAAGTTCACGGGCCAGTCAAGGTGCAAAAACAGAGGACCAACAGGAGAGATCCTGTCTCTGGTGAAGTGAAGGGAAAGAATCAGCAACCTGAGGTTGTCTTCTGAACTCCACTTGTGCACTGTAGTATGTGCTTGCCTATGCAAGTGTGCCCAGGCCATGTATGCATGTGTGAGCACGGCGCGCGCGCACACACACACACACACACACACACACACACACACACACACACTAAGAATAAAATAAAGAATAATGTAATTAAACAGAGAGACTTTGGGTATGAGTGAAGAAACAGCATATGATATTCCAATTAACCAAATCAAGAAGCATTGCAAGGTAAATCTTCTGACATTGAAATTGACATGAAATAGAATCCTGATTTCCACAAGAAGGCAGTGTCACTGGTGTCCCACTCTCTCACTCCCTCATTTCTCTCCCGCATTCAACTTCTCTTCTTTGCTCCTCTCTCACTTTCTCTTTCTCACTGTTTAATAAGTGTAGAAAGCTTGGTTCCTTTCTCAAATTAGGGAAAACTATTAGGAGTGTAAGCCAGCATTCACAAATCCACCCCTGTCAAGGAGAAATTCAAAACAAATAGCAAATCTCAGCAGGAATACACACCAGGTTGCTAAAGTGTTGTTTTGCAGTAGTATTCCAAATTTAACCAACAAGTAATTTGACCACAAGTCTTGATTTCTGTAGTATTTTATGGCGAGGAGGAAATGAAAGAAAAACTAAAATCACATATGTGGTGCAGGATTTCCAGGGGGAAATTTACTAGGAGGAACTTAACTACAAAGGATATAGGATATCATGAGAGGAAATTGTTTTAATGAAAGGCCCCTCAGGTGTACCATGTACTCATATTTCTAGAGATCCATTCTCTATTTACTCATAATGTTCTCTCTTGGTAGGCCTAGTCACCGGGTAACAATTTTTTTTTTCTTTATCATTATAACCTGTGGTTGCTGTTGATTCTACGCTGGCCACTTCCCTAATTCTTCAGATTTAGTTAACAAAACTAGTAATGGTTGAAAATAATGATTGCCATCATCTCTGTCATTATTATTATGGGTACTAATGAATAAACACAAATCTAATTATGCTTACAGATTACGACTAGAAATACCAGTTAGTTTTCTGTCTCAGATAATACAGTATAGCTGCATTACAAGAGGCAAATGTCAAAATGTCTCAAGTCACTACTTACTGCTTGAAAGCTATTCCAGCAGGAGGCTATTGTATTCTTATTGAAATATTGATGTGTTCATGAAAACATTATGAGGTGGAATTAATATTTGTCATATTGGTTGAGCTCATGCTACAAGCTTATATATATAGAGAGAAAGTGTGTGTGTGTTTGTATTTTGTGCAAATTTACTCAGCATTTATTATCCTTGCTTGTTATTAAAGTCTCAAACTACCCTATACAAATTCATTGTATTTAGCAACAACAACCATTAAAGTGAATGTGCCAAATATTAAGACATAGGGAATATAGTTATTATAAAAAGGAATTTTATTAGATATTCTGTGTTAAAAATAAAACTATCCATAGTAAAGTAGTAAGTTCAAATCAAATACTTTAAATGAAATCACTTTTAATTTTAATCAAAATATTAAATTAAAATTGCTTTGTGCAACTCACATGAAGCTGTATTTCACATTGCACTAAATAAGTTGACATGATTGTATATCATATAATTCACCAATGTTTAATTGCATTTATAGATTTATATCTGGAAAAAATCTCAGCATGGTGAACTGCCAAATGCTTCCTCCACCACAACTACTTAGATAGGGAAAGAGAAAGAATGCAAATATAGTGCTGATATGTGAAATACATCCTTCATATATATGTATATATTTCTCTCATAATCAATAGGGCTACATTATCATTGAGAATATTATTCATTAAAAATCATGCCATGTATCCTTTTATTAAAATAAAAAAAACAAATCCTATTTGTAATTGTAGGTATATAACTATGATTTCTAAACTAAACAGATATAAAAATATGTTCACAGAAACTGCAAATGTGGTATAGAAAGTTTCCAAATGTTTATCAACTTGCTGTTTCTAGTTGTAGAATCTCAGAATCTTGGATTCTGGATCAACACTTGGAAAGTAAAATTGGTACAGTAATATTAGTGAAAAACATATTTCATTTTCTCCCGATTTTTAACTATATTTAGCAACAGCTATTAAAATGAATGTTCCAAATATTAAGATATTGGCAATGTAATCATTATGAAAAGGTGTTTCATATTATAAGGCATATTAAGTATGAAACTGCTCATATTAAAGTAGTAAATTACCAACATAATATGTTAATAAGGACATTAAACTTCGGTGACATATACTACAGAGGACTAAAACTGGGTTAGAGAGATACCTCAGTGGTTAAGGAGCTTGCCTGCAAACCCTGATGACACGGGTTCAATTCCACAGTATCCACATAAAGCCAGATGAACAAAATGGTGCATGCATCTGTCAGGTGGTGTTCATTTGCAGTGAGTGGCTGGAGGCCCTGGCACACACCTTCATTCTCATTCTCTCTCCACTTTGTGCACTTGCTTTATTTTGGTAATGGGCAATCAAAAATGGGTCCTTAAAATCTGAAGCCTAGCAGTTTAACATATGAGCCATCTTTCCAGCCCAGGGGTTGAAATTTTACTGAAACAACACAAATTGCTTTGGTGAAGTTCTATGGAGAAGCAAGTATGTGTGGCTAGATGGTTCATTAGAAGTCAGTATGCTTAAAACGCATTTCATGCACTAACATAATGGAAAAAATGCATCCTATGGAATGCTCATTTAAAGATGCAAACTGGAAGAAAGCAGCCTGATCTGTTTAGATGGAACACAAAATAGGTCGAACCGAAATAACAGAAAGCAGTCATTGAGCACCAACTCCATGCCAGAAAATATACTAAGTACTGACAAATGAAGTTCCATCATTGTTAAATTTACAGAAAATATGTGAGGCATATAAAATGATTGTAAACAATGTGTATGGCTAAGGATTATACATAAACTAACCACATTCACACATTAGTAAGTGAATGATCCAGTTTCAATCACAAGCAGTGGTACATTGATATTATATTTGATGTTCTTTTTTTTCTTTATTGTCCCTATTTAGATACATTGAATGGGCCAATAATGAGTCAGTATCCCCATTTCCCCAATTTCCCTCCTCCCTGTCCCCAACCAGCTGGATATCCTTTTCCGTGGGCAGTCTGGATCAGTCCATGTGGTAGGGGGTTATGGATAGCCCAGAAGCCAGCCCAGTTCCACCAGCCTTTGTATGTTGTTACTGAGGGGGGCCATGTCTCTGGATATTCTCCTCCATCACGGCTCTTACAATCTTTCTGCCCCCTCTTCCACTCAGTTTCCTGAGTCATGTTGGGTGAGTATTAAGGGTGCTATATTGTTCAGTTCTTAGGGGCCTCTGTACTTCTACTTTAGGTTGTGTTGAAAATGTTGGTATCTGTCTGGCTTATCCTATGTTGGCTGATTGGCTGTGGTTATAGGTCTCTTGCTTATCCCACAACTCTCTGTGGGGTTCCACGTGGATCCTCCATGGTAGGTCTGGGGTGGCTCATCTCTTGCCAGGATGTCAGCTATAGTCCTGCGGTTCTTTGTTAGGGTTGGAGGAGCCTTAGCGCTCTCTCTCTCTCTCTCTCTCTCTCTCTCTCTCTCTCTCTCTCTCTCTCTCTCTCTCTCTCGTCTTCTGAAAAATACAAACAGAATCTGCATGGGACAGTGAGATCAGTATAGGTTAACTGAGATACACATTTCTGAGTTGGCTAGATGCTGTTTTTAATAGCTCTATGTAAATCACTAGTATAGTACATTTCTCTGTGGAGACCCAAGATTCTGGTTCCTGGTATATTTCTTTCTGAGTCACCAGTTCCAGTTAAGGGCTCCCTGTCAGAGAGGATTACTTGACAAAATTAAAAACTGTTGATTGCCTCCCCCCAGGCTTTGGCTCCTCCATTGCACAAGTGCTCGATTCTCTGCACTACCTTCTGAAGGCTGGTTACCATTCTGGACCTCATGGAGTCTCTCAATGCTGATAGATGGTTTTCTGTAGTTTCTTCAGCAATAAGATCCTGTCTCAGGCCTGGGGAGGGCCTTCAAGAGCTTTGACAGAATCCTGTCTTGTTTTGGGGACCTCATGGGTCACTTTTGCCAACAGCTCAGTGAAGAAAGGAGCCAGTGACTGGGACCAGGATTTGCCAGATTGATCAATTTTCCACAGGCTTAGACTTTCTCCCCTTCTATTCACAGCCCCTCTTGCCAGAAGACACCCACTACTTGCTCAATAGGTTATAGTATGCCCCTAAGGATTTTATGATATTTGAATCACTTTTCTTTGAGCTTCCTGCATAAGTCATCGCCTCCCCCCTCCCCATCCCTTACCCCTTTCTCATAAACTCTCACTTTTCCTGACTCCTCTGTGTAGAGTTTAAAGTCACCTTGGTTGGGAACCACATGTGAGGAAGAATATGTGGGGTTTGACTCTGTTCTTTTGAGGGTTATTATTATTATTATTATTATTATTATTATTATTATTTTGCTTTTTGTTTTTCGAGGTAGTGTCTCGCTCTAGTCCAGGCTGACCTGAATTCACTATGTAGTCTCAGGGTGGCCTTGAACTCACAGCAATCCTCCTACGTCTGCCTCCCTAGTGCTGGGATTAAAGGCCTGGACCACCACGCCGGGCAAAATGGCTGCACACTAATTGAGAGTTTTTAAGATCTGCTCCAGGTAAGCCCAATTTTCTCTAAATTTCAGTATTTCGTTTTTCCTTTCAGCTGCGTAAAATTCCAATGTGTAAATATACCATAGTTTTGTTATCCATTCCTCCAAGGATGGACATTTTGGTCGATTCCAATTCTTGGCTATTATGAATCGAGCTGCTATAAACATAGTTGCACAAATGTCTCTCTCCTGAGAAGTGACATCTTGTGGGTAGATGCCTAGTAGAGGGGTAGCTTGGTCCTTTGGTAGTTCTATGTTCATTCTGTCTAGGAGTCTCCACACTGCTTTCCAAAGCAGTTGAAGGAGCTTGCAATCCCACCATCAGTGAATGAGGGTTCCTTTTTCCTGCATTCTTGCCAGCAACTATTGTGGTTTTTTTTTTTTTTTTATGATTGCCATTTAGACTGGAGTAAGGTGGAATCTCATTGTGGTTTTGATTTGTATTTCTCTGCTGCTTAAGGATGCTGAGCACTTTCTCAGGTGTGTAAAGGTCATGTGTGTTTCATCCTATGTGAATTCTCTGTTGAGATCAGTGTCCCATTTTGCTGGAGGGCAGTTTGAGTTTTTTTTTCATTAATTTTTTTGAGTTCTCTGTAGGTTCTGGAGAGTAGGCCTCTGAATTGTAGCTGGCAAAAATCCTCTCCCATTTTGATGGTTGTCTATCGGCTCTGAATATGATATTTTTGTCTGTGCAGAAGCTTTTGAGCCTGATCAGATCCCATCGGTTATGTGAATGTTGCACTTCCTGGGCTACTGGAGATTTGCACAGGAAGTTTTTCCCTACTCCTAACTCATGTAGAGTTCCTCCTATTTTTTTTTCTTCCAGAGTGTTCATGGTTTCTTGGTTTATATTGAGATCTCTGATCCATTTGGAGTTGATGCTAGTGAATGGTGAAAAGAGTGGGTCTATTCATTTTTTTACATGTTTTTATCCAATTTGTCCAGCACCATTTGTTGAAGATACTATTATTAGCCCAGCACACATTGTTGGTACCCCTGTCAAAGACCAAGTAACTAAAGTTACTTGCATTGAAAGCTGGGTCTTCAATTCTATTCTACTGGTCTGTCTGCCTGTTTTTCTGCCAATACCATACACACCAATAATTCCGAGCCTACCTTATATTCTGTAAATAATTTTTTCCTCTTATTGAGTGACAATGACAATAATCATTGTTATTAGACAATATATTTCAGGTGCAGTGTTGACCATCCAGTATTAGCTCATTTAATCTTTATAACAATGTTATAAAAATTGCTAACATACCTATTTATTGATGTGAATGTAATAAAAAATATTTTGTTATCTGATAAAACTACGAATCCTTTCTTCTCAAAAGGCTAATGAAGCATTCAGTATTACTGTTTGGACTCTTAGGGGCAGGTTACGTCCTTGTCACCCCCTCCTGGTGGACTCAGGCCTTTTCAGAACAGGGTTCATGGAGCATGCTGCAATCTGACTTTTACATCTGTGCCCTCTTGGTAGGTTCCAGCAGACTTTTCTCTCCAGAAGATGTATAAACAAGATTCAGAGTTGGAAGCAGAAAGACAGGCCCCTACGAAGACACAACCCCTGCTAATGCCTTCATCTATAATTTCACAGCCTCCCACGCTGTGAGAAATAACATAATATTGTTGACCATTTACCCAGGATATGGTGTTGCTATAGTTACATAAAAGGATTAAGAGAGCCACTCAGTTGTTTGTGGAATACAGAGTCCAATCAATTCTAATCTGTGATTTTGTTTATCATATGATAATCTTGTGTGTATGACTGGATTTACGCATTTACCAACATTGTAATAAGGGCTAAACACAGTTTCA
>PVHP010040792.1:0-15718 GCA_004024765.1 Zapus hudsonius | reverse complement strand
TAATACTCATTTTTAATTTTTGAATAATTTTAGTTAAAGCATAGTCTAAATTATAACTGATTATATAACTAAATACAAACACAGGCCTTCTGGGGTGAAAATAATAGCATCACTTTTGAATAAAAATGAAAATATAAAAAAAAAAAAAGAAAATAAAGGGCTGGAGAGATGGCTCAGTGGATAAGGCACTTGCCTCCAGTGCCTAAAGCCCTGGGTTCAATTCCCCAGGAACCACATATGCCAGACCCTCCCTCCCTCTCTCTCTCCCTCTCTCTCTCTCTCTCTCTCTGTATCTCTCTTCTTGAAAATGAATAAATAAAATATTTTTTAAAAATAAAATTAAAAAAAGAAAATATGGAAAAAAGGTAAAAACAATGATAGGTATACAATTCCCTTATCTTTCAGCACATATTGACAGAATTATTTAAAAGTTAATAAATCAACAAATAAAGACACAAATGAGACCAGGATGTAACTATAGTGATGAGTACAGAGATGATTTTCTATAGTTTTGGAGAAGAGATAGTTATTGTTCATTTGTTGCATTTAAAAAAAAACTTAATTCCTATTAATTCAGGTTCTCTAGGAAGTAAATCAAGATAGAAATTAGATATTTAAGAAATATCATGAGGGCTGGAGAGATGGCTCAGCGGTTAAGGCACTTGCCTCTAGTGCCTAAGGCCCTGGGTTCAATTCCCCAGGACCCACATAAGCCAGACCCACAAGGTGGTGGCCCTGGTGCATCCTCTCTCTCTCTCTCTCTCTCTCTCTCTCTCTCTCTCTCTCTCTCTCTCTCTCTCTCATCTCTCTCTCTGCTTGAAAATGAATAAATAAAACATTAAAAAAAAGAAATATCATGAGAAATGTTAATAGAAGAATGAAGAGATAAAAAGCGGGGAAAATGTAAACAAAGAAAGTTTCATTTCTGCTGTGGGAGGTATAGGAAAGGAATCATCTCAGACCAGAATAGCTCTAGAATGCCAGTCTAATAGGAGCTCAAAGTTCTAGACTTTCCTATAAGCAGTCTATGCTGGGCAGAAATAGCCAAGGCTATGCTCAGTTTGGCTAATGCTATGATCAATTGCTTAGTAGGGAGAAAACAATCCAGGATAAATGTGGCCATGACTGAATGATGCCATAAATCTCAAATACAGCTGCAGACTGCCAACTAACAACATTCCTCAAGAAAGAACTTTTTCCAGGGAAATCTAAACAGAACATAGCTGTTAAAGATAACATATAATGGAATATTCTACAGTCATCCCCCCCTCTCCCCAAAATAGGCTAAGGAGGAGAAAATTTTCAACTGAGGCTGGTTACCTCACCAGCTGGTTTGTTTGTAACTGGACATCACTGTCCTGCCCAAGTTGACTTCAAATTCAAAATCTTCCTATCTCAGCATCCTCAAGAGCTAGGACCTAAGATTCTAACACATGGCACTGTGCACAGTTAATGTCTAATATGGAGCGCATGAGGTTTCCGCTGCTACCTCCAGGGCAGACCATTCAGACTAGAAAAAAAAGCAAAACAAGGAGGCTTTGTTTTTCACCCTACATCAATTAGAGCACCTCTAATTTTATTTCACTATAAAATCTTGTTGAACAAAGGGCTGCAATGCTAAAAATCAGAAAATCATCTATATCACTGAAACAAACTTCCCATTGAAATGGTAAAATTTGTCTTGCTTGTGTGTTAGCCTGAGACTGCAAAACACACTGTATGTATGTATCAGACACACATACACACACGTAAACACGGAAATGTGAACAGCAGTTACATGATGGTTTAATAAAATTTTTAAAATATTTTATTTATTTATTTGAGAAAGGGAGAGGGAAAGGTGAGCACAGAGAGAATGGGCACACTAGGGTATTTAGACACTGCAAACAAACTCCAGACACATGTGCCACCTTGTGCATCTGTCTTTACAAGGGTACTGGGGAGTCGAACTCTGCTTTGCAGGCAAATGCCTTAACCACTAAGCCATCTCTCCAGCCCTTAATAATTTTTTTTTAACTTGGAATTCCTGCCTGGCACTGAAAACCTAGTCAAAAGCCTATGGCTGAAGAGTTTATAAGCCCTAGGGGAGAAACTACTTCTGTTGTCTGGTTAAATGCATATATTATCCCCACCAAACTGCCCCCAAACACGTGTGTTTATGTGCATATATTAATGCTACTCTCACTTTTAGTTAGAGAAGCTTCTCTTTTCAGATGACAGTGACTACTGGGGTGACTCAAAAAGTGGCCAAAGTACAGAAAAAAAGCCACAGTGACGTGTTCAGCAGCACTGAGACATCTCTATCACACCCTCCAAAGCTCAAGGACCATTGCAAAAGAGGTATGGTAAGACTGTAAGAGCCAAAGGAAAGAAAGGACTTCATACAATGCTGTCATCCAGACACAAATTGGCATTCACATTCATGACCTCACAGGTGATGATGCTACCAATATAATAGGAAAAAAAATGTGATGGCATCAAAATAGAAGAAGAGAGACTAGTTGGAAAGAAAAGGGGATTCAGTGGTGGGTAAGTTTATGAGGGAATTATGATCATGGTATATTGTCTGTATTTATGGAAGTTGTCAATAAAAAGTTAAAGAAGAAATTTTTCTAACTTGTATTTTCTGTACATTTTACAAGTGACATAATATGAATTTGATATTAATAAAAAACCAAATAATCTCAACTTTTATGTTAAGGGATAGGAAGAAAACCTTGAAATGACAAACTGATTTTCCTTAAAAATAAAGCCCTATATAGCTATAGAAAATTATTTAGAACTGATAGTGTAGCTCTGTGGAAAAGCACTTGCCAAGAACACACCAGGCTCTAAGATTTGGTTCTAATGTGGGAGGGAAAAAAAAAAACAAGGAATTCTGCTTTATGAGTTAGCAAAACTACATTTAAAAACTATAGCATTAATTTAAAAGCAAGGTTTACATAATATATGCAGTTAATTACCCCACATGAAATTTGTAAAACAACTACAACTATGACATTAATTAGTAGTACACAAATAACTGAAATACATTACATACTTCTTAGAATGTTTTCAATAACTTTGATATATAAATGCCAGCAGTTTTTAGTCAAATGATTTTTAAATATTTTATTTATTCATTTTCAAGCAGAGAAATACAGAGAGAGAGAGAGAGAGAGAGAGAGAGAGAGAGAGAGAGAGAGAGAGAGAGAGAGCGCGCGCACCAGGGCCACCACCTTGTGGGTCTGGCTTATGTGGGTACTGGGGAATTGAACCCAGGGCCTTAGGCACTGGAGGCAAGTGCCTTAACCGCTGAGCCATCTCTCCAGCCCTGGTCAAATGATTTTATAGATCCAATGTTAGTAATAACTATAAAAGGCAAGTAATTGTACCTAACTCTTAGTTTCCCTAACCCTATGGCCAACAAAGTGAAAGCATCTAGCATTCCCAATGAATAAATGTAGAATTTAATTCACCTGGTGGCCAACATCAGGTAGACAACAGCAGCAGGAGAATTTGCCAAATATGGGCAAGAGGAAGTTGGCTATAATACCCAATACACCACCCCCAACAACACAACTCCAACAAGGTTCCAATTGCAAAATTGCCTCAGCTGAGGCTCAAGCAGTCAGAATGAATAAGTTTATGGGGGACACCTGAATCAAACCACCACATTCCACTCCTGTCCCCCACAAACTGATAACCATATAGGATTTCATTTCAACTTTAAAAGTCCCCATAGTTTTTATCAATCTCAATGCTATTCACTATAATACATCACCATAATTCAAGGTCTTTTAACTAAGCCATAATACAAAAAAAAAACAAAAAACAATGGCACAGAATAAACATTCACACTGCAAAAGATGGCATTGGGCATAATAAAGATTAACTAATACAAGTTGTAAAACAAGGCAAACATCATATTCTGAAACTCCAAGTCTGACAACTCTAACCAGTGACAAGTTTCCAAGTCTAATATTTCTAACAATTGATGAGTCTCTGGAGTTCCAACTCTGCCCCTCCAGCCAGGCTACTCACAATCACTGAAAACTCCATCCAGTGCCAGAAGCTCTCTTTGGGAGCAACCCCATAGTCCTGGCATCTCCATTAGGACTCCACTGCCATCTATGGTTCATCCTTATTGGTACCATAGAGATAATCCAACCAACCTGCTTCACATTGCCCATGACCATTCCCCGCAAAAAAAAAACATGTTGCAAATCCAATGACCCTCTTTCCCACATTTGTTATACTCCATAGTACCAGGTGCACTACCAACTTGTTAATCCAGAGGGGAATAAAGCCAACTCTGAGGAGCAGGAAATCTCCTTCAGCATTCAGTCCCCTTCAAAGGAGTCCCCATTCTTCCTGCTGTTCCAATGCAGAGCACCTGGCCCAATCTCAATAGTTATAATCTCTCAAACAATTGCAGCTGAACAGGCAGCAGTTTTGGTCCAAAGATTTCATTTCTTTCTGTGCCATCTCTATCTGCTCACACCAGTCCATTTCCATGTAAAGCAACCCTGCACAAGTTCTCAGGACACAGGTAGGCAGAACGCAGCAAGCCTCTCACATAAACCGCTTCTAGTTAAGTCCCAACAAAGTTCTTTCTCACCCTTGTAAACCAAACCTAACATTCTATAGCTCTTAATGCATTCAGGTCTTTCCAATTCTGACCAGAATGCATCAAGCTGTAATTACTATACACTGCAAGGTGTCTTGTGAAAGTTTCAAATCCTTCCACAAAATCTTGGGATGAGGTTTCAAATCCTTTCACATTCCTTCTGTAAATCAGTTCCAAAAAGGTCAAAGGCACAGAATCAGGGTTCTAGCAGTAACAATCCCATTCTTCAGTACCAATTAACTGTTGCAGTCAGCTTTCCCATTGCTGGCACAAAGAACCCAACCAAAAGCAGCCTGGGGAGGGAAATGGTTTATTTTGACTTACAGACATGAGGGGAAGCTCTGTGATGGCAGGGAAAACAAAGGCATGAGCAGAGGCTGGACCTGGCCAACAGCAGGTAGACAACAGCAGAAGGAGAGTGTGCCAAACAATGACAAAGGGAAGCTGGCTGTAACACCCATAAGCCCACCCCCAACAACACAACTCCAACAAGATTCCAATGACAAAACAGCCATCAGCTGGGGATCAGGCATTCAAAACACATTAAGTTTATGGGAGATGCCTGAGTCAAACCATCACAGTGCCAGTACCACTTAAAGCCCCTAGTCTATCTGCTTCTTGATCTACCAAGTTGAGAGCAAGCTGACACATACTAGCACCACCATGCCTACCCTACCATGAGGGAGTATATCCCCTCAAGCAGTAAGTCCAACTAAATTCTTCCTCCCTTATATTGCTTCTTGTCAGGAATTTGACAAGAAATAACTAAAACAGTTTGTAAGATTACCAAATTCATGTTAATTTACCAATACAATTACAAAAAGAACAATTTAAATTAAAAATCAAAAGACAGGTTTACTTTGCAAGCATGTGTGTTTGTATTGTGTGCTCCCCCAACAACCATGTGCATGTGCAGGCCAGAAGTTAACACTAGGTGCCAATTGGGTACCTTCATCAATCACTCTCTACCTTATTTTTCAAAATATTTATTTTCAAACAGAGAAGGGGGAGTGTGTGTATGCACGTGTGAGCACACACTCGTGTGTATGCACAGCCAAGTCCTCTGCCACTGAAAACAAACTCCAGATGCATGGCCTCTGTGTGTATATGACTCTAGGTGGGTACTGAGGAATCAAATCCCAGCTGGCAAGCTCTGCAAGCAAGCGCCTTTACCAATGAGCCATCTCCTCAGCCCACCACCTTATTTTTTGAGACAAGGACTCTCATGTAATCCAAAGCTCACCAATAATTCAGCTACACAAGCTAGCCAGAAAACTCTAGTGTTGTATAGTGATTTCTCCTTGTTGGAACATTCCATCCTAGTAAATGGCTCCTTAGGAAGTTCCAAATTGAAGCATAGGCGCATGAAGAAGTTCCAAATGTTAAGGCTCAGAATGTAAACATCTCACAAATCTCAGGAAACTCCTGAAACTTTCAAGATTCCCACAGTCCCTCCATGAGCCTATATAGAACTCCTTGAGAGGAGAAACTCTCTTCAATCAGCCAAGCTGCCTGCACACTGTGCAGAGTGCTCTAAACTGCAGAGACACAGCTTTTATGAGTTGTCACCCATGCTGGAGTGGGCTTTTCCACAATGCAGCTGGCTTTTGAGGACTTGCTGTGCGCACACACACACTCCCCCTTCCTTCTCTGTCTGAAAATAAATAAATCACAATCAAATGGGATTTATTCTTGGGATCCAAGTATGATTAGCTTTCACCAATAATGAATGTAATATATGACATTAATAAACTTAAGGAGGAAACCAGAGCTGGGGAGATGGAGATAGAAGGATCCCTAGCTGTTAGGCTGACTTTTCCTGAGGACATGTGAACCAATGTCTGTTCACCCATATTAGGGCATCAGTGACAAACCAAAGTAATGCTTCCACCCCATTATAGCTTAGTGAACCAGTGAGTTTACAGGAGCATGGATGACGGGTTACTTAGAGGAGCATAGACTACTCAAAATAAATTCCATTTGATTGTGATTATTATCTCAAGAATAAAAGATAAGACTAGTTGGAAAGGAGGAGAAATTCAGTGGAGGAGGAACTTGGGAAGGAGGGGGAATGGTGGGAAGGTATTATAATCATGGTTACATTACTTGTGTGAAAGTTGTCAATAAAAAAGTTAACACTATCAAAAATAAATGGATGGTATGATTTTAAAACAAAGAGATTCTTAATTTTTATTTATTTTTTGAGAGGGGTAAGAGAGAGAGAAAGAAAATATAGATGTAACAGGGTCTCCTGCCATTGCAAACCAACTCTAGATACCTGCAAGATTTAGTGCATCTAGCTTTACATGGGTACTGGGGAGGGAATTGAACCCAGGCCAACGAGCTTTGAAAGCAAGTGCCTTTAACTGCTGAGCCATCTCTCCAGCCCCCTAGTTTTTATGAGATGAAACCAAAGGCCCTGCTCATGCTAGGCAAATTCTCAACCACAATAAACTACTTCCCCAGCCCTACCTATTAAAATATAAATTACAGGACCAATGTGTAACTCGGTGGTAGAATGTTTGCTTAGCATATTCAAGGCCATGACTGAACCCAGCACTATAATCAATCAATAAATAAAAAAGCAAAAGGGAAGTTGTATAGAACATTAAAGTTAATACATTTTCTCTTCTACATGATTTGTATACCTAAGCCAAGTACTACCTCAATATTCTTGTTCTCAAGAAAGGTTACCATGTTCACAGGAGAAGAACAAGAAAGATGAACTGAAAGCTACTCTATAGATCCAATGTATTTCAGATAATTACTTTCATATATTTAAGTTTGTTTGTGCGGTTCTTTTGTTTGTTTATGGGCAGGTTCTCACTGTTTTAGCCTGGAACTCATTATGCATGTAGATCAGGCTGGATCCCTATGTCTACCTCTGCTGGAATTACAGATATGTGCTATCACACCCATTTAAATCTTTCCTATTTTTTAAAAATTTCACTTCTACCAGTGCTGGAGATCAAGCCTAGGGCCTAAAATGTACAAACCAAGTGTTCTTCCAGTGAGCTACATCCCCAGAAATTATTAATAAAATATATATAATTATGAAGGAAATGGCTCTAAAATTTTAATGAAAAAATAGTGTATTAAATAAGTCATCACTGATACAGGTGCAGAACAAGCAAATATATTAAAATTACAAACTAATACACTCCTCTTCATTGAGATTTACTAACTTAGGTTAGTTTAGAAAAAAATGAGATATGAGCAGATTCACATAACCTATACAGCATTAAAGCATATTTCTGAGGCTCTATTCAAATACATATCCAGAAACGGTGTTTTGCTGTTTACGTAGTACACTATTTACATGAACAAGAATCTACTAACTTGTAGAGCTGGCATTCTACTCCACATACATTATCTAAATTTTAAAAAAAACTGAAAATGTCATGAGAATTCATACTGGGGCCCACAAAAAGGACACTTACAAACTGAGTATTATGGCTTCTGCTAAATGCATCATTAAGTTGAAAACAGAATATGGGGGTGTGGATGTACTCAAATTATGTGTTTCAGTGCAACACATGATCTTAGGTTGAAGAAGTGAATAGTAAAACCTAAATAAGGTTTATGATCAACAGTGGCCAATATTGGCTACATATTTTCAGATGTATCATGTACATAAATAATCATATTTACATCTCAGTGTGCTTTAATCATGCAATGTAGAGGGAAAACTATTGTTTTTATATTTTTTAAATCCTAAAACTTCATATAAACAAGGCAAATGATCTACAACTGAACTATACCCTCAAATCTTACTATTTTATACTTTTTAATAAAAATCAATACACTTTTTCCCCCTAAGATAGGATCTTGCTCTAGCCCAGGCTGACCTGGAATTCACTATGTTGAAATCTCAGGGTGGCCTCAAACTCACAGTGATCCTCCTGAGTGCTAAGATTAAAGGTGAGCACCACCACACCCAGGCCAAATCCATACATTTCTATTAAAAATTTACACAAAAAGAACATTTCACAAAGCACTGTTATCAAGATATAAAAATCAACTTAGAATTCTCAGAACAAGATACACATCTAGCAAATTTTTAACTCCATTCACACTTAATCCAACACACACACACACACACACACACACACACACACACACACACACACACACACATTACAAAGGCAAAATATATGTGGTGGTTTGAACATGAAGTGCTCCCCCATAGACTCATGTGTTTTGAGTGCTTGGTAATCTGAGAGGTAAAACCTTGCTAGAGGAGGTGTCTCACGGGGGAGGATCTTGCAGGTTATTAGTCCAGCCCAACTGGGTGTTTGCTAGGTAGAGCTCACTAGAACTACTTCCCCTGCTGCAATGACAAGATGTGAGGTTCTGCCATGCTTTCCCTGTCATGATTAAACATCCCCTTGAGATTGAAACCTGTAATAAACTCTTTGCTCCCATAGCTGCTTTTGGCCAGGTGTTTCATCCCAGCAACAAGAAGCTAAATTACTACAATATACAATGCTATGTGCTGTTCGAAATAAAAAATTACTAGAGTAATCTTAAGGTTTTGAAATATAACAGTTTATAACACAACAACTAATAATGAAAAGGCTAAATAAACTAGCAATTCAGATTGGCAGAGAGGGAAATAAGATTGAGCAAAACTTACTGACATGGAAAATTCAAGTTCACCAGCTAAGAAGATATAGAAATAATTCCAAGACAAGATAGATATTATTTACTCTTAAAGTGGCTTTCCCAACTATCATCTTTGAACATTATAGCTAATATATGATGAAAATGTTTACTTTTCACAAGACTAGAAAAGGAAATGAAAAAAGATAACTTATGGGCTGGAGAGATGGCACAGTGGTTAAAGTGCTTGCCTGCAACACCTAGCAAACCAGGTTGAATTCCCCAGTACCCACATAAAACCAGGTGCACAAAGTTTCATGCATATGGAATTCAATTTGTAGTGGTGCAGTCCCCTCTCTTCTTGCAAATAAATTAAATGTGAAAGATAACTTGTGTTAATAATAAAGCAATATAGAGAATAACATTAAAAACACAAGGTAATTTTTTTTTTATTTTTAAACTTCTAAAATAATAATATTGAAAAGGGCTTCCGGTTCATGATGGCAGACTAGAAGCCACGCAGTGTCCCCGGGGGAACAGAGGTTAAGGTTTTTAGCTGTGATCCAGGCGGTAGACACAAGCAATAGCCAGAATCTCGACTTTGGACAATTTCTAGCAACAGATTCTACTGATTGGAACCCACATCGAACATAAGGGGGCTGGAGGCAGTGAGTACAACACCCCAGCTGGCAGGACCTGCTTCTGCATTCTGAGCTGGCAGCCTTTCTGCCCGTCCAGGACCCGAGCCAGCTGCCTTCCACCCGTCCAGGACTCAAGCCGGCCACCTTCTCACCCCCTCCCAGGAGCCCGAGCCGGTCGCCTTCCTGCCCTGCCGGGGCCTGAACCGGCCACCTTCCAGCCCCAGGACCCAGCTGCTTTTTCCACCCTGGATGGGCTGCTTTGCTGTCCTGGGTCCAGCTGCTTTCACACCTGGGCACCTGGCTGCTCTCTTGCCCAGGGATCCCGGCTGCTATCCCACCCGCGGGACCCGGCTGCTTTCCTACCCCTGGAACCCGCTGCCTTTTCCACCCGGGACCCAGCTGCTTTCCAGCCCCTGGATCGGACTGCCTGGTTGCTTTCCTGTCCTTGTACCGGCTGCTTTCACACCGGGAGGATGATGGCCACTTCCTACTCATCAAGGGAACAATACAACAAGAAGACATCACTATACTAAATATGTACACACCAAATGCAAGGGGCCCTCAGTTCATTAGGCATAAATTAATCAAAAGCAAAGCAGATATAGATGCGAACACCATCATACTAGGAGACTTTAACACTCCACTGTCATCCCTAGACAGATCGTGCAAACAAGAGACAAGCAGAGAAATCAAGCTGCTAAATGGCATCATAGACAAATTATGGATAACAGACATCTACAGAACATTCCACCCCAAGGACACAGATTACACATTCTTCTCAGCAGCGCATGGAACTTTTTCCAAAATTAACCATATACTGGGCCATAAATCATCCCTCAGCAAATTCAGAAAGATCAATGTAATTCCCTGTATCATATCAGACCACAACACATTAAAGGTAGAAATTAACAACGGGAGAGGATCCAAAAATTTCAAAAGATATTGGCAACTGAACAACTCGCTCCTGCACAATGAATGGGTCAAACAAGAAATCAGACAGGAAATCCAGAACTTCCTAGAAACAAATGATAATGAAGACACATCCTTTCAGAACTTGTAGGATACAATGAAGGCTAAGCTTGTCAGGGACATAGAAAAAGAGGGTAGGCTCTCAAACTCCTTCTATGAAGCTACCATCACCCTAATTCCCAAATCAGGCAAGGATGTAACAAGAAAAGAAAACTACAGACCAATATCCCTGATGAACTTGGATGCAAAAATCCTAAACAAAGTCCTGTCAAACCAAATGCAAACCCACATCAAGTCTATAATTCACCCTGACCAAGTCAGCTTCATCCCAGGGATGCAGGGATGGTTCAGTATATGCAAGTCCATAAATATAATTCACCACATTAACAAACTCAATTGTAAAAACCACATGGTCATCTCAATTGATGCTGAGAGGGCTTTTGACAAAATACAACACCACTTCATGTTCAAAACCCTGGAAAGAATAGGCACAGATGGCCTATACCTCAACATGATAAAATCCATAAAATCAACATATAGATCTCCTAAAGCGCAAATCATCCTCAATGGAGAACGACTCAAGGAATTCCCACTTAACTCAGGAACAAGACAGGGTGTCCACTCTCACCACTGCTCTTTAACATAGTGCTTGAAGTTCTAGCCCAAGTGATAAGACAGGAGAACAACATAAAAGGGATATAAATCGGAAAGGAAGAAGTCAAACTATCCCTCCTTGCAGATGACATGATCTTATACATATCAGATCCAAAGAACAGTATCAGCAAACTCCTAAAGGTGATCAATGCCTTCAGCAGAGTGGCAGGATACAAAATTAATACACAAAAATCAGTAGCCTTTCTATATACAGAAGACAAACATTCAGAAAAAGACATCAGAGAAACTGTCCCATTTTCTATATCCTAAAACAAAATCAAATACCTGGGAATATCACTAACCAAGGTAGTGAAAGACTTATTTAAGGAAAATATTGAAACACTCAAGAGGGCAATAGAAGAGTATGTGACAAGATGGAAAGAGATTCCATGCTCATGGATAGGGAGAATCAATATAGAAAAATGGCAATCCAGCCAAAAGCAATCTACAGATTCAGCGCAATGCCAATAAAAATCCCAACCTCCTTCTTCACATAGATAAAATAATCTCTAAATTTATTTGGAAGGATAAGAGAACTCAAATAGCTAAAACTATTCTGAGTAAAAAAAAATTACGCAGGAGGTATCACCATACCTGACTTTAAAACATACTACAAAGCCATAGTAACTAAAACAGATGGCATTGGCAGAAAAACAGTCTGACCAGTGGAGTAGAATTGAAGACCCAGCCTTTAATGCAAGTAACTTCAGCTTCTTAGTCTTCGACAAGGGTGCCAAAAATGTAAGCTGGGCTAAAGATAGCATATTCAACAAATGGTGCTGGACAAATTGGATAAACACGTGTAAAAAAATGAAAATAGACCCAATCTTTTCACCATGTACAAAGATCAACTCCAAATGGATCAGAGACCTCAATATTAACCATACAACCCTAAACACCCTGGAAGAAAAAATAGGAGGAACCCTACATGAGATAAGAATAGGGAATAACTTCCTGAGAAAATCTCCAGTAGCCCAGGAAGTGCAACAGTCACTTAACCAATGGGACCTGATCAGGCTCCAAAGCTTCTGTACAGACAAAAACATCATTTTCAGAGTCAATAGACCCCCTAGCTTCAAAGTGGGAGATGATTTTTGCCAGCTACAACTCAGACAGAGAACTAATCTCCAGAACATACAGAGAACTCAAAAAAAATTAATAACAAAAAAGCAAACTGTTGGAGTGGCGGCGACGGTCATGGCAGGACAAGCCTTTAGAAAGTTCCTTCCGCTCCTTGAGTGTTGGTTGAAAGGAGTGCAACTGAAACTGTAACCAAAGGTAGCATTATGCTTCCAGAAAAATCTCAAGGAAAAGTATTACATGCAACAGTAGTAACTGTGGGATCCGGCTCTAAAGGAAAGGGTGGAGAGATTCAACCAGTTAGTGAAAAAGTTGGAGATAAAGTTCTTCTCCCAGAATATGGAGGCACCAAAGTAGTTATAGATGACAAGGATTATTTCTTATTTAGAGATGGTAACATTCTTGGAAAGTACGTAGACTGAAATCACTGCCGAAATGGCATCCCATGAAGTTCCCATTCCACTGAACTTCTGAAATGCTTCATCATGTAAATAATTTCCATGTCTCCTTTATATAATAAACTGGTGATATCAAAACTACTGATATCCATCATCTCAAATTTAGTTTTGCTGTACTGTTATAAACATTTCCAAATAAAATAATGTAAATGAAAAAAAAAAAAAAAAAGCAAACTGCCCCCTCACAAAATGGGGCACTGATCTCAACAGAGCATTCACAGAAGAGGAAACACTAATGGCCTTTTCTCACCTGAGAAAGTGCTCAGCATCCTTAAGCATCAGGGAAATGAAAATCAAAACCACAATGAGATACCACCTTTCCCCAGTCAGAATGGCAATCATAAAGAAAACAAACAACAATCGTTGTTCGCAAGGATGCAAGGAAAAAGGAACCCTCATTCACTGCTGGTGAGATTGCAAACTTGTTCAACCGCTATGGAAAGCAGTGTGGAGGCTTCTGAACAGAATGGACATAGAATGGACCCAGCTATCCCTCTACTAGGCATCTATCCACAAGATGTCACATCTCGACGCAGAAACATTTGTACAACTGTATTTATAACAGCTCAATTCATAATAGCCAAGAATTGGAATCAACCCAAATGCCCATCCATGGAGGAATGGACAAAGAAACTGTGGTATATTTACACGATGGAATTCTACTCAGCTGAAATGAAAAATGACATATCGAAATTTAGGAAAAAATGGTCTGACTTCGAGCAGATCTTTTGAGTGATTGCTTAGTAAGAGCTGCTCGAAGTCAGACCATTTTCAGGATGCAGCGAGAGAGCTGGGGCCCATCTAATCCTACCAACCAACCATAGGCCAATAGCTGAGTTCCTGGCAAGAGATGAGCCACCACAGTCATATCATGGAGGATCCATATGGAACCCTGCAGAGAATGACGGGATGAACATGGGACCCACAGCCATTCAATCAACACAGGATAAGCCAGTGAGACAGAAACCAACAATTTTCGACACAAAGACCCCTAAACTCACAACATTAAAGCAGCCTTAATACTCATCCACCATGACTCAGGGAACTGAGTAGAAGAGGGGGCGGAAAGATTTTGAGAGCCGTGGTGGGGGAGACTATCCAGAGGCATAGCACCCCTCAGTAACAACATACTAGGGCCAGGAGAACCTGGCTGAATACTAGGCTATCCATGGTCCCCTGTCACAAGGACTGATCCAGACGACCCATGGAGGAGGTTATCCAGCTGATTGGGGATTGGGGGGGGGGGGTACATCGGGGAATTGGGGATAACAACTCATTGTTTGCCCACTAAATAATGTAACTCATTATGGACAATAAAAAAATAAAATAATAATATTGAATTTAGAACACTGAAAACTGCCTAAGTAGGTCTTAAAATAAAAGAAGGAAGAAAACATCAAGAACTGGCAAGGGAAACAAAAGGTTATAAATAAAAAAGATGACTTTATGTAAGCTTAAAGGCATAGAAAGAATGCGTTTACTGATAGTTTCTACTTATAATTAGTTTGTATTTTAAATCTCTACATCCTCTTATAAAATTGAGAATATACTAGGCCTAAAATAAGTCACTTTTGTTTCTTATTCTAGAGAGATGGAGAAAACTAAAATATAACTAGTAGTAAAATCCAAAAGGAGCTGTAGGTTTAAAATGATTTAGTCATCAGAAATGAATGTCTGAAATGTCTAGAAAAATGTAAAAAACTTGGATCAAATTGCCTTCTCATATATGTTATGTATATCTCATAAGCTCATTACCTCAATTATTTCAACCTGCTATAAAGACGATTTTTTTTTATTTTAAACACTTCCCATTAGATAACAAAGCTTTTTTACCTGCCAATTTTAGTGACACTGTTCATCAAAGTTATAGCTGTGTCATATGTATAATCTCAGCACTCAGGAGGTGGAGGCAGAAATATTACAAATACACACACACACACACACACACACACACACACATACACACACATATTAATACGTTATAAATGATGGGACAAAACACCTGATTAAAAGAGGCTGATGGGAGAACAGGGCTTTTCTTTCTTTCTTTCTTTAGTTGGAGCAAAGGCTGGACACATCACTCACTGCCACAACATGTAGAAAACAGCAACAAGACAGTATGCTGGCCTTGTCAAAGGGGAGTTCACTGTAAGATCCCAAAGCCCTCCCCCAGCAACACACCTCCCTCACTGAGGCTCCACCTCCTCCAAACTGGCACCTGCTGGGAAACAAGCACGGAAAACAAAACACATGAGGATATGGGGGAAATTTGATTCAAATCACCACAATCCACAGGACTATTTTCAAAACCAAAAAAAAATTGATGTTTTCTACCATCACACTGTATATAACAATAGCTTCTTATTCTAAAAGAACTGTTAATTAAAGGTAAAGAACTGTTCCCCTGAATTTTTTTTAGCCAAAGACATAGTTTATCCCCAGTAGCAGAGAAAAAATTCTTTTGGAAAGAAAAATGCTAGAGAATAAAGAAATAACTGAACTAGAAAACTACTGTTTCATAAGCCCCATAGAATAACCGGCTTGGGTAATCCATATTCAACAAATTCTAACACAATCACATAATAATTAATAAAGTTAATACTAATGGTGGGGGGAAAATTGAATTTGTGGTCCTGGATGAAGTAGTGCAATATAAATTATATAGCAATACCTGCAAACTATTCACTTTAAAAAAAAAAAAAAAA
>PVHP010040791.1:0-15704 GCA_004024765.1 Zapus hudsonius | reverse complement strand
TCCAATTTCAATCTCTAAAATTGGAGATTACAGATGTGTATCATCATGTCTAGATGCAAACATCATTTTTATTTGAAAAGTTAATGATTTCATCAGCTGGGTGTGGTGGTGCACACCTGCAATCCTGGCATTTGGAAAGCTGACACAGAAGGACCAGATAAACTTGGAAAAGCTTCATGAGAGGTGGTTGAAAGTATGTATGTATGCATGTATGTGCATATGTATGTGTGTGTGCATACGCATGTATGTGCATATGTATATATGTGCACGCCTTTAATCCCAGCACTCAGGAGGCAGAGGTAGGAGGATCACCATGAGTTCAAGGCCACCCTGAGACTACATAGTGAATTCCAGGTCAGCTTGGGCTAGAGGGAGACCCTACCTCGAAAAACCAAAAAAAAATTTTTTTAAATTTATTTATTTTCAAAGAGGGAGAGAAGGAAAGAGAGAGAGAGAGAGAGAGAGAGAGAGAGAGAGAGAGAAAGAGAGAATGGGCATGCCAGGGCCTCCAGCCACTGCAAATAAATGCTAAATGCATGTTCTACTCTTTGCATCTTGCCTTATGTGGCTACTAGGGAATCGAACCCAGGTCTTTTAGGCTTTGCAGGCAAGCACCTTGACTGCAGAGCCACCTCTCCAGCCCCCCAGCTCACAGTATGGTGCCATCCACATTAAGGGTCCACATCAATTAGCCCAATCTAGACACTCACATGTGTCAGGAGGCTTGTGTAAGTACTTCTAGATTATGTCACATTGAAAATCAATATTAGGGGCTGGAAAGATGGCTCGCTCCACAGTTAAAGGTGCTTGCTTATAAAGCCTAATAGCCCAGGTTCAATTCCTCAGTCAGCACATAAAGCCAGATACAAAAAGTGGCTCATGAGTCTGGAGTTTGTAGTGGCAGGAGGCCCAGCATACCCATACTCCTTCTTATTCTGTCTCTCTCTCTCTCTGAAACAAATAAAATATTTCAAAAACCTGGGCTCAAAGAGTAGCCACACAAAATGTGGACACTGCCAAGGTGAACAGCACTGGAAAGGCATGCTGTGTCTCACAGAGTGCTCTGTGTGGCTTGCTGGACAGCTCCTTGGCCTGTAAATAAAGCCCATGTCGTTCAGGGTTTCTGTTTCACTCAGAAGATACAGAAGGAGCTCAAGGCTGAGCATGGTCCTGTAAACACTCTTGCCATGTGTACCCCCTTAGCTGAGAGAGAGGTCAAGTAGAAGCTGTTCCTACCTAGAAATAAATAAACTACTATCCAAATGCATAGTGAAAATACGAGCTAAAATGACTGTCACATTTTTAATTAACTACCTGCTGTCTTAGAATATGGAAGGCTTTGAGGAATGATTCCTTAAGATACATTTCAAGAAATGTGAACTGAGGGCTGGGTAGATGGATCAGTGGTTAAAGGTGCTTGCCTGAAAAGCCTGCCTGTCCAGGTTTGTATTGCCAATATCCATGTAATGTAAAGCCAGATACACCAAGTGGTGTATGCATCTAGAGTTCATTTGGGTGCTTTGTGCCAGCAACAGGAAAGTAACTACAACAATATATTTTACACATATTTTATACTACTTAAAATACACAAAGCAAGCCAAGTGTGGTTTGCATACCTTTCATCCAAGCAGAGATAGGAGGACCACTGTGAGTTTGAGGCTAGCCTGGGACCACAGAGTGAGTTTCAGGTCAGCCTGGGCTACAGTAAGACCCTACCTCAAACACACACACACACACACACACACACACACACACACACACACACACAAAAAAAAAAAAAAAAAAAAAAGTAGTCATGCCATTTATTTCTACACAAACTTACTAAGGGCCTATTACATATCTTTCATCATTTTAGAAGCTAAAAAATTTATGGGAATTAGTTATAATATCCAAACTATAAATTTCATTTTTGCTTCTCATTTTTATTATACTACTATTACCATTATTTATTTTTTTAACTGAATATGACTTTTCTAAATAGAGAAAGAAAATTTGGGATAACCATGGTGTTATATTTTAAATGTATGTCCCCCATAAACTCAGGTGTTAAAATTAAGATTGTAATTTGGATCTACAGCTGCCCAGCTGGAGTAGGTGTCACTGGAGGCAGGACCCTGGAGTCCAGTCCTAAGGTGTCACTGGGATAGGATCAGAATTCCAGCCCAAAGGTTTTAACTATGGGGATCCTGCTTGCTGCCAGTTTCTACTTGCTCCTTTTGGTGGTTGCTCGCTGTTGTTGGTTTCTCTCTCTGTTTGGATTATGAATGGGAGCCACCTTCTTCCTCCATTGATGGAATTTCTCCTGGAGCTATAAGCTTGAAATCAGTCCCATTACTCCCATAAACTGTGGTCTGGATGTTCATCCCAGCATCGTGGAGCTGCCTACCACATATGGTGATTAGGATGAAGGTAGGGACCACTAGCTAAAAACAAACCAAGGACTGGGGGTGTAGCTTAACAACAGAGCACTTGCCTAGCACTTGTGAGGCCCTGGGCTCAATTCTCCAGCATAAAAAGAGAAGGAGGCAGCAACAAAGAACAAAAGTGGAGGGAGAGAGGGAAGAAGAGAGAGAGGGAAAGGGGGGAGATATTGTATGCAAATGTTACAGGAAAACACCAAAGGTGATAGAGAAGGGAAATGAGCACCACATGCAGGCTGTAGCCATGAGGGATGGACATTGGAAGAGCACAAAGCAAAGGAGGACCAGAAGGGACAATGTGAGTGAGCAAAGGCTGGCAGGTGGAAGTGATACAGAGTGGGAGGGTAATGGGACAGGGGCTACACGGGAAACTATGGGGTGGAAGTTTCTGTGGGATAAGAGGTAAGAGAGGTGGCCACTGCTGACACCAGCTGTCTGGTGAACAGCCAGAGCAGACAATTGTCCACCCAGGGGAACTGGGAATCTAAACCCATTCTCCCTGAGGCTTCTCCAGGTTCAGAAATTAGGGAAGGAATGCATCAAGGAAGCTGGCAATGGCAGGGGGTAAGATGGTAGTCAAAGCTCACTTTTTTTTTCTTTTGTAGTTTCTCTAACAATGTGACCACTTGTCCCAGGTCAGCTGTACATGCCACACTGCTTCCTCCAATGCTGTGTCATCATAATCCTCACAGCCACTAATAAGGTGGTGAAGATATAATCACATGCTACACTTGACCATGACTCAGCACAAACCACTGCCGTGTAAAAATTAAGAGCCCATATTATGCTCTGTTTTGACATCTGAGTGGACTAATTTCAAGTTGTCCTCTCCTCTCTGCTCCAGTGGATAAGGTCCCTGGCCAAACAACCCTGCTCATCCTGGAGCCCATGGAATTATTCAGACAAGCCAATCACGTCTTCCTGTAGGAATCAGTTCACCACCTTGATAAAGCAGTCTGCCCGCCAGTGGCCCTGGAGAGTCCTCTCGTCCTTACATAATAATCTCCACGTGTCCTCCTCCTCTGGCTAGGAATATATGTGACTAATAAATTCCGAAGATTTTTTTCTGTCAGTGTAGGGTGTTGTTTAGTCACAGAGATGACTCTAGGACAGGAATCCCTTCCTCATTAAGAGTTAGAGAGGAGTTAATTAAAACAACCAGTAAAAAGACTGCTGTCTTTGAGGGTCCTGAGGAGCAAAGCAGGCACACTGGTGGTTTCTCAAAGGTTGCACGGAGAAAGCACCATAAGGGGGTATCTAAAGTTTACTTTGGAGCTGGGTGTGGTGGCATACACCTTTCATCCCAGCACTCAGGAGGTAGTCAGAGGCAGAAGATCTGTGAATTTGAGGCCAGCCTGGAACTACAGAGTGAGTTCCTGGTTAGCCTAGGCTAGAGTGAGACCTTAACCCCTCCAAAAAAGTTTAATTAATTAAATAAAAAAATAAAGTTAACTGTGCATATTCCTGATTGTATTTTGTAAATATACCTAAACAGTTTCATGATAAATTTAAGCAAATTTTCAAGTTCCAACCATTAAATGACATCACAGAAACGGGACAAGCTCTATGTTACAGAATGTTAAATCCTACAAGAAATGAAACAATGAAGAATCACAAGACAAGGTGTGCTTGCAGACCCTTGTCTTATTTTATTCTAATCTGTTTAAGTGTCTCACTTTCTAACAGGAGCCGCAAGGAAGACTAGGACTTCCATTTGATGGGCGGGGGGAGGACAGTAGGCTGCTGTAAGCCCATAAGGAGCTAGTGGGGGGGGGGGATAAATCGCTGATCATAAGTAAACTCAGTCACTTCCTTATTTACAGCTGTGTGCGAACAATTCTGTTTACCGCTTCTCTTCCTGAGCTAGCTATGAATCATTAAACCTGAAGACCCAAGTGGAACCTACTTCTTTTGAAAGCACCCAGGCTCATTTTCTCAAAACAAGGAGGCCATAGTCACCATAGCATCAGGAAAGACAGGGAGCTCTACTCTTGACGAATGGAACCCGCAGCCTCAGCCACATGACAGAAGTGATCTACCACTGAGCTGCAGCCCCAGCTCCAGCCCTTCTTCTTCAATTACTTTGTTTACTTTTGAGACAGTAGGTAGCCTAGGCTGACCTCAACTCAGGATCTTCTTGACTCAGATTCTCCAGTGCAGGGATGACAAGACAGTGCCTCCGTACCTGGCCTCCTCCTATCTTCAGCCTACATACTGGTGTATCCGTCCACCAGCTACACTGCTGGCTTTGTTGTTTTTGGCTTCTTTGTGAGACCAGTCAGCAACCTGGTGGCAGGTTGACTACATCGGACCACACCCATCAAGGAAAGAGCAGCGTTTTAGACACTTATTCTGGGGATGGATTTGCTTTTCCTGCCTGAAATGCTTCTACCAAAACTACCATCCATGGGCTCACAGAGTGCCTTATCCACCGTCATGGCTTCCCACACAGCACTGCTTCAGGAACTTCAAGGAACTCACTTCACAGCCAAGGAAGTGTAGCAGTGGGCTCTCGATCATGGAATTCACTGGTCCTTCCATGTGCCCCACCACCCTGAGGCAGCTGGCTTGATAGAACAACGGAATGGTCTTTTAAACAACCAGTTACAGTGCCAACTAGGTGGCACTAGCCTGGCAGGCTGGGGCAGGGTTCTCCAGCAGGCTGTGTATGCTCTGAACCAGCGTCCTATATATGCTACTGTTTCTCCTATAGCCCAGATCCACGGGTCCAAGAATCAAAAGTGGAAATAGGAATAGTACCACTTACCATGACCCCAAGTGACCACAAGCCAAATTTTTGCTTCCTGTTCCCACAATCTTAGGTTCCACTGGCCTAGAAGTCTTGGTTCCAGATGGTGGAATGCACAGAGAACATTCCATTGAACTGGAAACTAAGACTCCCCTCTGGCCACTTTGGACTTCTGATGCCCTCCAGTCAACAGGCCAAGAAAGGAGTTATAGTGTTAGCAGGAGTGATTGGTCCAGACTACCAGGGAGAAACTGGACTCCTCCTCTATAATGGAGGCAAGGAAGAGTATGTCTGAAGTGCAGGAGACTCTATTGGGCGCCTTTTGGTGTTTCCATGCCCTGTTATCAGTCAATGGGAAACTACAACACCCCAATCAAGGCACTGTGAAAAATGGCTCAGTTCCATCAGGAATGAGAGTATGGTTCACCCCTCCAGGTAAAGAACCAAGACCTGCTGAGGTGCTTGGTGAAGGAGGAGGAAATACAGCATGGGTAGTAGCTAGTCACAAATACCAGCTAAGGCCATGTGACAAGTTACAAAGATGAGGGTTGTAACTGCCATGAGTTTTTTTTTTCTTACTTTGCTAAGAATATTTGTTCATATGTACATACCAATACCTTCGTTATTCTTCTATTTCTCTATTATGTAATTAACAATGTTAACCATTGTTGAATTTACATTATTAGATATTAAAGATTAAGCATTCCTCAAGGGACCTTGTTTTGAGAGGAGATTATGTGCTTCCAGTTGTGTGTGGATAGTTGTTAGGTGGAATTATAAACTTGTTACTGTCTTTATTTGGAAATTAAGTATGATGTAAGGAGATTTGGTTTGATGTCAAGTTGACAGGAGGTGAACTTGTTATGGTTAAGTTTTGTTGTCAACTTGACCTTTTTAGTAATATTGGGTGGGTTCTGATTTTGTTCCCAGGAAGGCAGCCCTCTCAATAGTGGGCAGGATGTAAGGAACCTCAGGGGAGCTAGAAACAAACATCCTTTCCTGGGAGGGCAGTGCTGGAAGGAAATTCCAGAGACTCAGGAAGCCAACAAGTCTGGGATAGGGGTGCAAGCCCTCACCCTGAAGCTATTTAAAGGGGAAAGAAATCTCTTTTCTCCTGTCTCCCTGCCAGCCTGGCTGCTGGTGCTTGTCATACATCTCTTTATCAGCACTGGCACAAAGCTTCCTCAGCCTTCCAGCCTAGACTGAAGACCAGGAAGCCTGTAGGCCTTCAGGGCTGGATTGGGACTGCTGAGGCATCCAGCCATGTGGACTGAGTGGCTACCAGTTCTTTGACTCTCAGGCTTGCAGACTGCTATTGTAGGACTGCTGTGAGCTAATCCAATAAATCTCCCCCTTTTTTTTCTACAATTCATTCTGTTCCTCTAGAGAACCCAGACTAATACATCTGGTTTCCTCCTTTCTTAACCCTACATATTAGTGTATCCTTCCACGAGCAACACTACTGACTTTGTTTATTTTTAGCTTCTTTGGGAAACTAAGAAAAATAAGAACATTTCTATTAAAACATGACAACATCTTTGAAAGCTAGAGTCAGGGAACATGGAAGGAAAGTGAAAATAAACATGTATTTAAGAAGTGAGATACACAGATGCACTTTTAAAAGGATTACAAAGATTTCCTTGTGGTTTGATAGTTTTCTAGGAACAAAGGAAAGGCCACCCTGTATAGAGAAGAAAATCTTTGTTTTTAACTCAGAACAGGCTTTAATTTGAAGCTAGGCTACACCACACACCTGGCTGTGTGTAACTGGCTAGATATTTGGGCTCTTTAATTATACACTCCTCTCAAATATAAAGTTGAGAAAATACCACCAGCTATTAAGGTTAAATGAAAAAATTTAAGTATGTCTATTACATGCAATAGACAAGAAAAATACTTTTAAAAACAGGCATGAGAAAAGGGAGAATATTGGGGTTCATCAAGTAGATAAAATGGTAAGAGAAACCTAGATTTGTTCTTGTTCGCCCCTGGTAACTCAGAACTTGATACACTATCTGATGCATTTATTGCATGAGTGAATAAAACAATCCTAATATTTCAACATATGTTCAGTATAGTACATCTAGGTATATCACTTTGCTGCTATAAGCTAAAATTTATTTATTTATTTTTTGATACAGGAGCTCAGTATGTAGCTCAGGCTGGCCGCCAATTTGCAATCCTATTGCTTCAATCTCCCAAGGGTTAGGGTTACAGGTATGCACCACCACACCTGGCTCACTAAGAATGGTTCTTTTTTTTTTTTTCACGTGTATGTGTGTGTGGTCTGGGTGTATGATGTTTGTGGGCACATGTGTGTGGATGCTCATTTATGTGCATGCCTAGACCAGAGATTGAAGGTGGACATCTTCCTCAACTGCTCTCTATCTTATTGAGACAGAGCGTCTCATTTAACAGAGAGCTTACTTCTGGGCTAGACTATAGAGCAAGCTTGCCTAGGAATTCCATGTCTCTGCTTCCCCAGTACTGGGGGTCTGAACTCAGGTCCTCACAATTGTTCAGAGAACACTTTATCCACTGAACCATCTTCCCAGCTCCAGTTTTCACATTAAAAATAATAATTTTATTTATTTATTTCTAAGCAGAAAGAGATAGAGGAGAGACAGACAGAGAGAATGGGTATGCCAGGGCCTCTAGTTGCTACAAATGAATTCCAGATGCATGCACCAACCTGTGTATCTGACTCTATGTGGGTACTTGGGAATCAAATTCAGGTTGATAGGCTCTTCAGGAAAATGCCTTAACTGCTGAGCCATCTCTCCAGCCCCAGTATTCACATTTTTAAAGGGGGAAAAAAAGAATGATTTTTTTTGACATAGGAAAATGATACAGAATATAAAATTTTTAATTTAACATCCATTGCCTTAACTACTCAGCTACCTCATCTATTAAAAATTTTAATTTAAAAAGAAAATTCTAAGGTTGGAGAGATGGCCAGTGGTTAAAGGCATTTGATTTCAAAAACTGATGGCCCTGGTTCAATTCCCCAGTACCCACATAAAACCAGATGGACAAAACAGCACATGGGTCTGGAGCTTGTTTGTAGTAGCCTTAGTGTTCTCTCTCTTATAACTAAATATTTTTAAAAAGAAACTTCTATTTATTTGAGCATATGTATCCATGCACAAACATGCATGTATATGGGCATGTCAGGGTCTCTTGCAGCTACAAACTAATGCCAGATGCATGGGCCAATTAGTATATCTGGCTTTACATGTGTGCTGGGAAACTGAACCAAGCTGGCAGGTTTTGCAAGCAAATGCCTTTAACTGCTGAGCCATCTCCCCAGCTCATTTGTTTTTCATTTTATTTATTTTTTGAGGTAGGGTCTCACTCTAGCCCAGGCTGTCCTGGAACTCTCTCTGTAGTCCTTGGCTACCTCTACCTCTCAAATGCTGGGATTAAAGATATGTACCACCATGCCCAACCTCATTTGTTGTTGTTATTGTTCTAAATATTTTATTTATTTATTTGCAAGGAGAGAGCGAGAGAGAGACACAGAGAGAATGGGAGCACCAGGGCCTCTAGCCACTGCAAACAAATTCCAGATGCACCACTTTGTACATTTGGCTTTACATGGGGAATCGAACCTGGGTTGTTGGGCTTTGCAGGCAAACACCTTAATAGCTGAGCCATCTCTCCAGCCCATCATTTGTTTTTGTATAATAGTTGTACATTATGTTAGTAGAGTCAGAAAGCTACAAGAAAAATGTTATGGTCTATGTAAGTATAACATATTTCCCATCTGGTCCTTTTAAGGGAAAAGTTTGCTGAACTGTGGTAGAGAAAATTAGAAGCAATATATATGCTGTGGACCAAAACTGTATGTGTTTGAGTCTTAGACCTGCCACTTATAGTTTAATGAAATTAGGAAGCTTTAAACCACCCTGTGTGTCAGTTTTCTCATTCATAAAGAGAATAATAGTGCCTACCTAACAGCTCTGTGAGGAGTAAATAAACTAACCCAAGGGATTCACTAATAGTCTTAGTACATAATTGTTTGTTTGTCCCACAGATAGGGTCATGTGTAACATTAAGAAAAAAATGAGGGGCTGGAGAGATGGCTCAGCAGTTAAAGGTGCTTGCCTGCAGAGCCTAACTACCCTAGTTCGATTCCCTAGTACCCACACGTGAGGCCAGATGCCCAAAGTGGCACATGCATCTGGAGTTCATTTGCAGTGGCTAGAGGCCCTGGTTCCCCCATTCTCTCTGTCTGTCACTCATTTATCTATTTCTGCTTGCAAATAGAAGTGTTTTCAAAATGACTTCAGACAGAAGTCTCTGCATTAGGGGGTCCATGGCATAGCTCATGACCACCTTCAATGCCTGAGTGAAGAACTCCCACACTGAAGTCACGTGAGCTACAGTGATGCAGTCACTCCTGGGCCTCCTAGGTGAATTATGTTGATTCGTCTTGGTAACTGACTACTTTCAGTGATATCCAGAAACCCTGACTTGTAGTTAAATGCAAGTCACAAATGTGTCCTTTTGCTTGAAGCAGCATTTGACTCTAGCACAGGCTAACCTCGACTTACTCTATAGCCCAGGTTAGCCATGAACTCATGGCAATACTTCTACCACAGCTTCCAGAGTGCAGGGATTAAAGGTGTGTACCACCACTCCCAGCTGCAATACTCTCTTATTTATTTATTTATTTTTGGTTTTTCGAGGTAGGGTCTCACTCTAGCCCAGGCTGACCTGGAATTCACTCTGTAGTCTCAGGGTGGCCTTGAACTCATGGCGATCCTCCTACCTCTGCCTCCCGAGTGCTGGGATTAAAGGTGTGCGCCACCACGCCCGGCTACTCTCTTATTTTTAATAGAATTTTAGTCACTAACATAAAATACGAACTCACTTAGAAGTTCTCAATTATTCCTCAATTAGGAATTGGTTAATGATGACTACTTTGAGGAGTGACAAACCAAAAAACCTGAGTATGAATGAAACTGGTGAACATGTGTCTCATAAACCAAAGAGTTGCTGATTCATCTGGTAACATGAAATTTGTTTTGCAATAGAAAGTAAAATATCCTTACATCTTTTCTAAACACAGGTTTTCATACTGCACTGGAGAGTCCATAGACGAAACAAGATGAACAGAAGGAAGAAGACATACACGACCGGAGCACAGTAAGAAAGAGGGAGGAGGGGGGAAAGGCGGAGCTGCAGGAGGACCCACCACCATGCAGTGTGCGTGTGTGGCATTGCCCGCCACGTTTCCAAAGCTGCTGGGGCATCAGGCCTTGAGTCAGGTTCAGATCTCAGAGGAGGAAGAAAGTACTGCCCTCCTTCTCTCTGTATTCGTCAAACAACAGACTACTATGACAGAGTATTACCTCTCTTAAATTTTCCATTTATGCTAAAACTTTCCATTTAAGAAAACAAACAAAAAAAATTTTTTGCCGGGCATGAGTTCTTGGTCACTCTGGTCTATAGACTAAGACCCTGTCTAAAAAACTAAAAGGAGCGGGCATGGTGTCGCATGCCTTTAATCCAGCACTCGGGAGGCAGAGGTGGGAGGATTTTCGTGAGTTCAAGGCCACCCTGAGACAGGGTCTTATTCTATAGAACAGAGTGACCAAGAACTCACTATGAAGTCCAGGCTGGCCTCAAACTTGTGACAAACCTCCTGCCCCAGCTTCCCAGGTACTGTGGTTACATATGCAAATTTTATTTCGAAAGTTCCTTTTACCAGATATGGTGGCATACGCCTCAAATCCCAACACTCAGGGAGGCAGGGGTAGGAGGACTGCAGTGAGTTTGAGGCCACCCTGAGACTACTTAGTGAGTTCCAGGTCAGTCTGGGCTACAGTTAGACCTTACCTTGAAAAGCCAAAAAAAAGTTCCTTTCATATTTGCTTAAATATGGTGCTACGCAAAAAGCAAATATGCAATAAATATATGTTAACTAGAAACAGTACTTAAAACATTAACAGAGAAGACATAACCTATTAAGTAGCTCTCACTTGTCATCTTTGCCAAAACATAATAATATTCTACCTGGATTCTTTTTTTTTTTTCTACCTGGATTCTTAATAGCTAAGGTACAACATTTTATCTGTTGCACAGTAAAATTAAAATAGAAGTTGGGGCTGAGGGAGTTAAAGGCACTTGCTTGCAAAGCCTGATAGCCTGAATTCAATTCTCTAGTTTCCAGATAATAAAACCAGATGCACAAAGTGGTACATGCATCTGGAGTTCATTTGTAGCAGCAGGAGGCCCTGATGCACCAATACCCAATCAATCTGTCTGTCTGTCTGTCTCTCAAATAAATAAATAGATAAATAAGTAAATAAATACATTAAAAATGGAAGTTAGTATTTTTCTAAAAGATTTCTAGCTCTCTTACATCATACTTTTACATATTTTCCATATGGATACTTGACTGTTCATATTGGAGTTCACATATATTCTGTGGATACAGCAAAAGGTTTTAAATTTTGTATTTTGGCAGAAGTTATCAACTTCAAATACCAAAATCATTATAAGGATGATTCACTTTAGAACAGAAAACATGTTTTGTATAGTTAAATCATTCTTATTTCCATATATATAATTTTACCAAGCCCCTCACAAGTACATCTTGGTAAACTTTTGCTACCTCCAAAGCTACTTAAAGATTGAGCAAATCTGTGTGTGTGTGTTTTCATTTTCAATATTACTACAGGTAAGACAGGGATAGTTCTTTTATTTAAAGAGAGTTTCTTCACTCAGGAGGCAGAGGTAGGAGGATTGCCGTGAGTTCGAGGCCACCCTGAGACTACATAGTGAATTCCAGGTTACCCTGGACTAGAGCGAGACCCTACCTCGAAAAACCAAAAATAAATAAATAAATAGAGTTTCTTCAATCTTTAAGGGTTTGTTTCCTGAGTGGTACAATTATCTTTGCACTTTTTGAACAGCTCGTGAAGCTATCTTGAGGACTATGTTACTTTACAAACTCTTAAAGAGCACGTTAGCCTGGGCTCCAGTGCCTTCTCTGTAGGTCTGGGAAGGGGATGAGGGGAATTAGATGAACAGAGTATTTTTGTTTAACCATTCCACGATATGGTCAGATGCTCCCTGTGTAACTAACAGAGACAGGCACCTGTGAGGCCTTTTAACTCAATTTCTCTGCTCCAAAGGAGCTTTGTTTTTAGCAAATAGCAACAATTCTCCCAATCACTGTAACTGCTTTCCAAAATTACCAGATGTTTCCTGTGTGTTCTGAAAGCCTGGTCAGTGGGACAGTGCTTTACTTACTATGCAGCTGGAGTCTAACCTCACACAAGTAAAAGCAATATTTAACCTGACCGATATTTGCGCAGATGTGATCACCTAATTTGTGCCAGTATCTGTGGAGCCAAGGGTACAAAGGTGCTTGTAATCTCTCACAATATTTATCCTTATATATTTGGGGGTGGAGAAGCAACTTAACAAAGTTATGAAAAAAAAAAAAGAATGATGAGTTAGTGCTGTGTAACTGTAGAAGACCTGGGAAGGGGTGCCTTGCACGTTGTGCATCTGGCTTGATGTGGGTACTGGGAAATCAAACCCAAGCCACCAGTCAGGCTTTCCAAGCAAGTGCCTTTAATTGCTGGGTCATCTCTCCAGTCCTTATGTCATACTTTTATTAAAATACTAGCAGTAAGAGACCTTACCTTGAAAAACAAAACAAAACAAAATGCTAGCATTATATGCTAGAAAACATGCTATGAAAGGGAGTGGGAACACAAATATGTAAAAATTCAGATGGCGGTGACCACTGGGATAACACAAAAGACCCCACAGTGCTGAGAAGAAGTGACAGTGGAGTGTTCAGCACTAGGATACCTCTATCACACTTCCCGAGGCTCAGAGTCTATTGTGGAAGAGGTGGTGGAAAGATTGTAAGAGCCAAAGGAAGGGTAGGACTGTTTACAATGAAAACTTCCAGACACAAAATAGCCTTGATATTCATGACTTCACAGTACCTGATGATACACATAATGGAAGGAAAGATGATGTCGCCAAAATAAAACAGAGACTAATTGAGAGGGGGAAGAGATATGAGGGAGGGTGGGGAGGGAATCATAATGGATTATGGTCTATAATTATGGAAGCTATCAATATAAAGTTTTAAAAAAATTTAAATTGGTTCCTTAAAGGCAAAAAAATACATCTTACCATAAACTGAATATATAAATTACTATGTAAATTCTAACAAATCAAATCTAAAAATGTCTTTTAAATCCTCAATTATCTAGGATTATCTAATCATATCTAAACATGACTTGTGGCTTATTTGCTTAAAATGAGACAAACAAGTTCACTTGATCCTGGGCAGGATGACTAAGTGCCAAATTAAAAGTTGAGATTTTTTTCTTTACTAAAAAAAGAAGAAAAAACCACCTGAAAACATCCCCAAATAGCAGTCTTATAGTTACATGAGAATCAAAGACCTTTGATGTCAATTGTCATCAGAAAGAAATCTTTGGACGTCACTGAATACTGACAGATTAAGGCCACAGGATTTCACCAAGCTCCTTCAAAAAGCCCAGAGCAGTATCTCAGCCGTCTCTTCTGCACCCGCTTTGACACATGAAATGTGGGGAGACAGGAGGGGCAGGAAGCCAGTGATGTAAGGTAGTGAAGCATATGTGTGTCGACACCTGCAGACTAAACACAGCAGGCCTGTGCTTACACGCCCTTTGATAAGGAGACAGCCGGAAAACCAGGTTAACTGTGTTGCCATTTCTAGGTAGATTTTAATTTGGATTAAATTGAGAAAACATTACAAATTCATTAAAAGTCTGAATTATTAGATATATTTTAACTGAAAAACGGGTTGAACATGTTTTTAGGTTTTTTTGTTTTCATACGAGTGAATATTACTTTCATTTAGTACTATCTACCTAATCTAATAGTCAAATTAAAGTCTTATCCAGCTTGGAGAAACTTGTTGTAACTAGCATTGTCATTAATATATATACATAGTATAAAAATATCTTCAAGGTATGTTCAAGAGGACTTTAAATATGACTTGTGGCTTATTTGCTTGAAATGAGATAAGTTCACTCGATCTTGGGCAGGATGACTAAGTGCCAATTAAAAGTTAGGATTGCTGGGCGTGGTGGCGCACACCTTTAATCCCAGCACCTGTGAGGCAGAGGTAGGAGGATTGCCATGAGTTCAAGGCCACCCTGAGACTACATAGGGAATTCCAGGTCAGCCTGGACTAGAGTGAGACCCTACCTCAGGGGAAGTTAGGATATACAATGACTGACTGGTTTCCTCTGACAAATGAATGATGTTGTTTTAACTTCTCTAAGTCAGTTTCTATCTGATAGGCCAAGAAACAAATAAAAAAAAAACTTTTTTAAAGATCATAAAGTGGCATTTCAACCACCAGTAAATGCAGCAAGCCTCCTGGAGGACAAAGTTCATGACCGACCTACTATGGGGGGCTTCAGAGTTTTTTCTAGGAATGTCTCTGGTCCTGCAGCCTGACTGAATGTGTGCCTGCGCCAGAGCCCACACCCTCTCATGACCCAGAGTGTGAAGAATGTCTGGTTCCTCTTGCTTATTAGTCACCCAGGAGGTGTCATCTGCCTCCTTAGGGGAAAAACCCTACCATTCATTTAAGTCTATTTTTTCATTAAGATAAGAGTAATTGGGTATATTAACACATGCCTACAATCCCAGGACTTGAGAAACTGAGGCAGGAGGAGCACAATTTAAAGACATCTGGGCTACATAACATAGGAAGGAAGGGAGGAAGGGAGGGAGGGAGGAAGGGAGGGAAGAAAGGAAAGAAGGAAGGAAGGAAGGAAGGAAGGAAGGAAGGAAGGAAGGAAGGAAGGAAGGAAAGAAAGAATAGTTATCTCATTAAAAAGTATTTTTGCCTTACAAAATTATTTATTTTAGGGATCTAGAAATAATTAATTTTATTAACTAGGGTACCTCAGAGTTCAAAAATACTTCACAGCATGAAATGAGGAACAAAAATAGATTTTTTTAAAAAAGCAACACAGATGCAAATCAGTAGGAAATGTGAGATATGCATAATCCTTTCCATGTTGCTAATGTCCACATGCAACAAGTTATAGCAAAAACCATGTTCAACTTGCTCTGAGTGGCAGCCACCACTGAATGGACCAAATGTGAGTGAGTCTGTTTCCAACCTTGGAAGTGCTCACTGTCCAACCATAGCAGCTTTCCAATCAATGAGCTTTTCTATGAATAGAAGATTCAGGATGGAAATATTTTTTTCCATCATGTCCCCTAGATAGAAGCTTTACAGACCTCTACCAACATTAAATAAAATACTATCAAGGGGTAAGGGATGGGGGGAGGGGAATGGCATAAGCATGAGGATAAACCATATTAGGTTCAAAACTATAAAATCCTTACGAGCATACTGTAACCTATTGAGAAAGTCGCCTGGCAAGAGGGGCCATGAGTAGTAGGGGAGATAGTCTAAGCCTGTGAATAATTAGATCAGCCTGACAACCCCTGGTTCCAACCACTGGTTCCTTCCCTCACTGAGCTGTTGA
>PVHP010040790.1:0-15722 GCA_004024765.1 Zapus hudsonius | reverse complement strand
AAAAAATATCGACTTACTATAAACAATTTAAAATATGTATAATACAACTCCATGGTCAAAACATGTGAACAGTCTATGAAAACAGGAGAGACTTTGATCTTCTGTCTGGTTAGGGTCCACACATGATTTGTCCACTTGTCTCTTCCAAGAGAATCCATCCAAACGCTGTCTGATTTCTCCGCAACCAATTTTGTTTAGCAACTTCCTTATCACAAAAATACTTAATCACTTATTACAGGGGAGTTAAATAAAAAAGAAACGGGAAGGAAAGTGGCTCTCTCTCTCCCTATTTGTCCCTGCTCTCTTTTGAAAGCGTACTGTACATAAGCTATCTGAGCTTTCCAAACCACTTACAAGTGCATTCTCAAAAAGCGAAAGGTTTAGAGTCTAAAAGTGTTATTTTGTACAATGACTATACAATCGATATCAAATGTATGTACACACACACACACACACACACACATCTTAAAGGTAAGGTTCTCCAAAGGTTTTGCGGCACTCCATCACCCCAGTACTTGGTGGTCTGTCACAGTTGTGAGTACTCTTGACTTGGCTAGGTGTGAGACGATCATATGCCATCTTATACTCTTTGTCGAATGCATCTGCAAAAAATCATAAAGAAAAGAATCAATTTATGTCTGATGCTGACCACAATCACATTTCTATAAGAGCTAAGAACGTGTCTCAAGGATATTTCTGCCATCCAAAGACCCACAAATTTCAAGCCCAGAGAAGGGGGGATGGTAACATCTATAGCATTTTACAGCTAGAATGCACAGACCAATTTTAATTTTATCAAATATTAATAACCACAATACCATATACACATTTTTGTATATTGTTTTTCATACTTAGTAAGAATGGTAAGAGTAAGTAATGGAGCCAGGATTAAATTAAATCTCAAGGCCTGCTTGGAGTACAAAAGCAAGTTGAGGGCTCCGGGTCAAGTTGGGAAACAGGAAAAGCCTGCTCAAACAAAGAGTAAAGGGTTGGGACGTAGCTCTGGGACAGAGGGCTTGCCTAGCCTGTGTTAGGCCTTAGGTTCAAATCAGCACTTGAACAAAAGAAAAAGTAATAGTATTTTTCTTAATAGAATAGGATTAAGAAAAAAAGTAGTACCCGATTGTCTTCACTTTTATGGTTTAAATTTAAAATTTCAGTTCCAACTAAAATTTATTTTAATTTATGTGCTTTAAGTTTTCCACACTGGAAATATAACATTCATATCATAACATATCATATCATAACATAATATGGACATATCATGCAATGACTTTTTCCTTCTTACTCATGGGAAATAGAGGTAATGGACTTATTTCCATGCTCGCTAGGCATGTGCTCTACTATTGAGCGATCTCCCTAGTGTGTGTGAGTGCGTATGTGCCCATGCCCATGAGACCAGAGGAAACCGCCAGGAGGCCCCCCTCCATTGCTTCCCCCTGGTTTTCCTTTTGATGGGGTCTCTCTGACTCTGGAGCTTGCTGTTTTCGAGCCCCAGAGATGCTCCAATCTCTGCTCTCTACAGGACTGGGGTTACAGGCATGTGTGGCCACGCCCAGCTGTTTTCACAGGATCTAGAGATTCAAACTTGGACGGCCTAATATTCCCTCAGGCCCTCATGCTTGTGCAGGAAGCACAGCTAACCACTGAATCATCTCTCTAGGCCCCCAGCCCTCTTTCTATTTCCTTCCTTCCTTCCCTCTCTCCATCTCTCTCTCTCTTTTTGAGTAAGGCAAAGGAGATTTATTGAGAAAAAGTTAGAAACATCCCAAGGTGTCAGAGTAAGCATGCTTAGGATTTCAGCCAGCATCCAGAGAAGATAAACAAAGGAAAAAAAAAAGAGGAAAAAGGAAAAGCTACTTATTTTCTCCCCACCCCCAGGGTCTCACTCTAGCCCAGGCTGACCTGGAATTCACTCTGTAGTCTCAGGGCGGCCTCGAACTCACAGTGATCCTCCCAAATGCTGGGATTAAAGTGTACCACTAGGCCTGGCTTAAAAATTACTCTTTCTATGGGTGGCTGGGGGAATTGAATTTAGGCTAGCTTTAACCACTGAGTCATCTCCCCAGCGTACTTCCTGAATTAGAACTCAGAGACATGGGCAGGCTCAGCAGTGAAAGTGATGAGCACTGCAATAGGAGGGGCTTCTATGGGTTTAAGCATATTATCTTTTTACTTTTTATTTTGAGATAGGATCTAAATTGCCCTGGCTGGCCTTGAACTTGGGATCCTGCTTCCACCTCTGAGTGACTGGGCCTGCACTACCAGGCTCAGTTCACTTTTAACACATACTGAAGAAAAATTTGCACCTTAGAGATCTAAGTGAGCTACAAAGTATATTTGAATTTCACTAGGGGCCCATAGTTCTGCTTTGGGAAGATGACAAGACATTAGAAAACCCCCCTATGAAGCAGTGCCACGGTGGTGCCTGTGTGAGCTGACCATCAACTGCACCAGCAAGTAGGGCAGGCAGTCCAGCTTTCTTTGGACAGTCAATGAAATCCTTTGGCGGAGGACTAAAGTAAGCTCAGGCCTCTAGTGGGTAGAGAATACCTGGAAGGTAAAAGTGATCTGAACACTGTCTTATCACTACTGAAAGGCTTGGCCCAGGAGCATGCTTACTGCTCTGGCAAGTTCCCACATGTTTCCCAAGTGGCTTCATTGATGTTCCAACACTAAGTCTGCCTTTCCTAACTGAGTTATCAGATACCATTCCCACAAATATCCACGTCTATTTCTAGACTCTGGTCCTGCTGACCTTCCTAGTGGTAATGACAACAGCTTCTACAAGGGAAAATCATTAACGATTTTTAAAACAGTTTTTTCCTGATTTTTAAAAAAATCAGATTAACTTTAAAATATTGAAATATAATTCACATACCACACAATTCACCAATTTTAAGTGTAAAATTCAGTGAGGTTTTAATATATTAACAGGATCATACAACCATCATTACCATCTAATTCTACAACATTTGATCTCACCAAAAAGAAACCTTAGAAGCAGTATAGCAGGTTGGGGAGATGGCTCAGTGGTTAAAGGCATTTGCCTGCAAAGCCTGCTGGCCTGGGCATGATTCCTCAGTACCCATGTAAAGCCAGATAGCAAATGCATTTGGGGTTCATTTACAGTGGCAAGAGGCCCTTGTGCACCCATATTCTCTCTCTCTGCTCACAGTAAATAATAAAAAAAAAGAGACACTTTTTGAAAAAGCAGCTAGCAACAATTCCCCACCTCCCTAGCCATCAGCAACCCCTCATCTCTCTTCTAACACCCTGGACTTGCCTATTGAGGACATTTCACATAAGCGCAAGCATACAATCTGTGACCTCTGGTGTGTGCAACCTTTCACTTAGTACAGCTAAGAGTATAATGCTACATGTTGTAGCATGTTTCTGTTCTACTTTTCTTTGCGATAAGGTCTTCAGACTAACACTAGGCAGTTCTACCTCAGGCTCCCAAGTGCTGGGATTACAGGCATGCATCACATGCTGGCTCTTCATCTCTCTCTAGATGGTTTTTTTTTTTTTTTTTTTTTTTTTGGTTTTTCGAGGTAGGGTCTCACTCTAGCCCAGGCTGACCTGGAATTCACTATGTAGTCTCAGGGTGGCCTTGAACTCACAGCGATCCTCTTACCTCTGCCTCCCGAGTGCTGGGATTAAAAGCGTGTGCCACCACACCCAGCTTTCTCTAGATGAATTCTATTCAGCCACATAAATATGTCATGTTTCACTTTCCTATTCATCAGATATACATATTTGGACTTTTCCCACATTTTGCCTATTATAAATAATGCTGCTACAAACATTTTATGCAGAAGTTTCTGTAAGAATGTTCTTCCTTCTTCTTTGTTTTTGTGAGATAGGGTCTCACTCTAGCCCAGGCTGACCTGGAATTCAGTATATAGGCTCAGGGTGGCCTTGAACTCAAGGAGATCCACCTACTTCTGCCTCCCAAGTGCTGGGATTAAAGGCATGTGCCACCACGCCCAGCTGCCAATTTCTTTATTTTTACATTTCCAGTGTTTCAAACCATTAAAGGGACAGCAAACATTCACAGTATTTCATTCAAGGTCCCTTGATTGCAATATGAAACCCCTTTTTAATGACAAGGGCAAGTCAACACAGTTGGTTACTCAACACAGCTGCTTCTTTTAGCCATCTCCATCAAGTATTCCTTGATTCCAAATAATGTTTGCATTTCTACTGGAACTTCTCAGAGATTTCCCAACCTTATTTTAAATAGGTGACTAGCAATTTAATGTGATTTTCAAGTACAATGCTCCCTGATTGTAATTCTTTGGCTCATACTATTTTTTAATAAAGACACAAAGCTGGGGAGATAGCTCAGTAAGGTAAAGTTCTTGTCTTGCAAGCACAAGGACCTGAGTTTGATCCTCAGAATAGAGGTTTAAAAAAAACAAAACAAAAAAACAAAGACAAAAGAGGCTGGAGAGACTGCTCAGCAGTTAAGGCACTTGCCTCTAGTGCCTAAGGCCCTGGTTCAATTCCCCAGGACCCACATAAGCCAGACCCACAAGGTGGTGGCCCTGGTTCTCTCTCGTTCTCTCTCTCTCTCTCTCTCTCTCTCTCTCTCTCTCTCTCTCTCCTCTCTCAGCTTGAAATGAACAAATAAAATATTAAAAGAAAAAGGGCTGGAGGGATGGCTTAGCGGTTAAGGCATTTGCCTCCAGTGCCTAAGGCCCCTCGTTTAATTCCCCAGGACCCACATAAGCCAGACCCACAAGGTGGTGACCCTGGTGCGCTCTCTCTCTCTCTCTCTCTCTCTCTCTCTCTCTCTCTGCTTGAAAAATGAATAAAATATTTTTAAAAACCCCAAAATGCTAGGCATGGCAGTGTGTGCTCATAATCCCAGCAATGGGAAGGTAGACAGGCAGTGGATCTCTGTGTCTATCTGGCTAGCCAGTCTAATCTATTTGACAAACTCCAGGCCAATGAGAGATTCTGTCTAGAAAAAAAAGGCAGCAACCGAGGAACAACACTAAGGCTGTCCTTTGGCTTTCAGATGTATGCGCCTAGTATACATTTGCACACACATGAACATGCACATACATGCAGACACACAAATGAAACAAAGACACTAACCACTGATTTGTATATGGTGTAGATTCATACTAAATCTTCATTTATTTAGCTAAATCTTTTAAGGTCATTTTGGTATAAGCTAGATTTCCAGTCTTATCTTCTATTTAAGATTTTTTTCTAATTCTCTTTTTATTCTTAAAATGTTAATTTAAGATATCATACTCAACAATTCTATTCTGTAAGATTCTTGCTGTCTCACCCATACACACCTCTGCCTCCAGATTGTAGTCACTCTTGGCTTGAAGGCTGACAACCCCAGTAGTACAAGTCACTTCTGCCAGAAGGTATCTGCTACGTCCTCGAGAACCCCAGCTAGGGATGGCTGTAGCTCACTCACACATCAATGCTCTTCCCCCTTCACTGAACATCCTCGACTCATGGCTCCACCTGCTCTAAGGAACCAGACCCTATGAGATGTCTGCTGCACATCATCTTCATGCCCTGATAATAGCAATTCAACGCTGTGCATTTAAGGTGCAAAGATGCTGAAGTATGCAGTGTAAAATCACCATCCTCTCATTCACTGAGGAATGGGCTTATTTTGGGCACCCAAGCCAGATACTACTAAAATCAGATGAATTGTACATAGCAATTAATATCTCAAAAACCTATCCATAAACCTATAAATTCTCAAACAACTTGAGTCCCAGTGCCTGACAGCCATTTAAATGAGTTCTACCACCAATTCTCTCCCTTTGCCTAAAGGGAGCACCCAAAAGGGAAAACAGAAAAGAGGTCAAACTAGTGTAATACAGTTGCTCACACTTGTCCCAGCTACTTAGGAGGCTGAGGCAAGAGGGCTGCTTGAGCTCAGGAGTTTGAGGATAGACTGGGCAATATAGTGAGACCCTAGCCCTAAGCAACAACAATGGTGAGGCCAAGCACAATAATCAGGAGAGGGACATGGCCAACCAAACAGTTAGGAAGCTCTTAAAATATATAGTTAGCACCAGTCATGTTGGCGCACATCTTTAGTCCCAGCACTCGGGAGGCAGAGGTAGGAGGATCGCCGTGAGTTCAAGGCCACCCTGAGACTACACAGTGAATTCCAGGTCAGCCTGGACTAGAGTGAGACCCTACCTCGAAAAACAAACAACAACAACAACAAAAAATACAATTAGCTACCTTACATTAATTCTGAGCCTATTTATCACTGGTGCTATGATACAATATTTAAAGCACAGGATTAAAATATGTCTATTATTTACTGTGACATTTGAGATTAAGTTACTTAACCTCTCAGACCCTCACTATTTTCATTAATATAAAAATGATAAGCCGGGGCTGGAGAGATGGCTCAGTGGTTAAGGCACTTGCCTCCAGTGCCTAAGGCCCCGGGTTCAATTCCCCAGAACCCACATAAGCCAGACCCACAAGGTGGTGGCCCTGGTGTGCGCGCTCTCTCTCTCTCTGCTTGAAAATGAATAAATAAAATATTTTTAAAAAATGATAAGCCGGGTGTGGTGGCGCAGGCCTTTAATCCCAATACTTGGGAGGCAGAGGTAGGATCGCCGTGAGTTTGAGGCCAGCCTGAGACTACATATAGTGAGTTCTAGGTCAGCCTGGGCTAGAGTGAAACTCTACCTCATAAAAGAAAAAAAAAGATAATACCTATTTCATAAGACCTTGTGGAGAATTATATATGGTAATACTTGGAAGGATCTCACTATAGTATGAGGCTAAAAATGGTCATCATTATTACATCCATGATTAAAATACCATGGTAACATTGACATTAGAGGAAAAAAAATCAAAGAAATATTTCCTAAGAAATTAGTATAATTTAATGATGCTACAGTAATTAAGACCATCAATAAAAACCTTTGTAAAACTATAATATGCTACGTAAACATTATATACTATTTGTTATGCTGAATTACCTATATCGATGTTTTCTCTTCCCAGTGCCACAAGTGAGAGAAACAGTATTTCTCTGTATAAACTCCTGAGGGAAAAAGACATGGAGAAAATATTAGTATCTAGAGCATTTATGTTTTCTAAAACTTCTTATGCTAAGCAAGCATGAATTATTGTCAAGACAAAGCACAAAGATGATCTCCTAGAGGCATAATGTGCTCACTAAGAGAAGAGCTTACCTCTGTCTTTTAAAGTGTGGACACTTACTCAGTGTCTCTAAAATCTGACTCATTGGTCCATAGACATCATTCATTTTAATGCTTTTTACCATACTTTTCAGTAGTTCCTGGTTAAATGAATTGTCACTTTTTTGCAATAAATGGACCATTGGATATTTTTGGGCTATAAAAGAAGAACAACAAAAGAAAGCATATGAAAGAAATGTTCTGTATAAAAAGGAGAAAAGAATTAAACAGGAACTGACAGCTGTCAAAGATGTTACAAAGCACCAAAAATAAAATTAAAAGCAGTAGATAAAGAAAAAAAAATCTAAGAAGAAAGAAAACAAAAACAAAAGGCGGGGGAGAAAAATAAGACAATGACAAAAATAGGCCAAGAGCTTCTGGTGGCCCACATAGACAATAATTGAAAATACTTTCCCTTAATACAGCCCAAAGGAAATTCTACAGCAGCAGCCAGGGATGGAAACAAAAGAGAAGTCAAAGAGGAAACTAGGACAAGCAATGTGCCAAAAGCTGAGCTGTACAAAGCACTCCCAAACCTGCCAGCAAATGCAAAGCCCCCCGCCAAAAACAAACACCAGAAAACCCCACTTCCACAGAAGATAGCACTTAAAAAATCCAACTCACTCTCAAACAAAAGAGTACGATTTTGACCTGTAAGACACAAAGTAGTACAGTGAATGAAACTCAGTTACACCTGAATCTAAGCTACTTAAAGAAAGTAGAGAACACTCTCATTTGAACCGAGTCACCATTCTATGGTGGCACTTACTGTGGGCATTCCATAGGATGTACAAGGGCTGTCCCGGATCCTGATGTAACTTCATATTGTCCCATAACATCTGTATTAAAACATATTTACTATCTTCAGACATACAATGGCGGGGAATCTGCATAGTAAAATAAAAAAATCATTATGATCCTTACATAATAATTTTTAAAAAGTTTTTTTTTTTTTTTTGGTTTTTCGAGGTAGGGTCTCACTCTAGCCCAGGCTGACCTGGAATTCACTATGTAGTCTCAGGGTGGCCTTGAACTCATGGTGATGCTCCTATCTCTGCCTCCCGAGTGCTGGGATTAAAGGCGTGCGCCACCACGCCCGATTTATGTAATGTTTTTGATGGTAATAAAAAATCAACCTTATTTTTGTCACTGGGAATATGCAAACATCACCATGGTATTAGCAGCGCTTGCCCTTTAAGTTTACTCTCACCTTGGAATACTTGTTACAATGCTCCGAAGAAAGAATCAATCCAGGAAGGTTACTGGGCAGGTCAAGACGTCTAAAATACCACACCAGGTTCCAAAAAACAATTGGATGATGGTCTACAAAGTCTGCTACTGTTATGGCGTGGTCGCCTTCATTTTCCAGTAAGCTCTCAAGTTCCTTCCACACCACTAATGGACTAAGATATGGAACAGTGACAGGATCTGGACTGGGAAGGTGCCATTCTAACCCTAAAGAATCCTGTTGAGCAAATAAAACCATAAACAACAAATGTGAGAATGATAATGTAAGATTTTTTAAAAAATTTATTTATTCATTTTCAAGCAGAGAGAGGAGAGAGAGAGAGAGAGAGAGAGAGAGAGAGAGAGAGAGAGAGAGAGAGAGAAAGAGAATGCACCAGGGCCACCACCTTGTGGGTCTGGCTTATGTGGGTCCTGGGGAATTGAACCCGGGGCCTTAGGCACTGCAGGCAAGTGCCTTAACCGCTGAGCCATCTCTCCAGCCCTGTAAGATTATTTTTAATTTAAAATATTATTTAAAAAATTTCTAGAGGGGAGGTGGAATGATTGTAAGAGCCACAGAGTGGTAGGAATACCCTGAGGCAAAGGCCCCCACTACCCCATAGGGACTGACTGAGACCTTCATGACCCCACAGTGAATACCATCACCCCACTGAGGAGGGCCCCCAGGGTAACAGGAGTTGGGGTGAGGGGAGAATAGAGTATAGCTGGTTATAATATATATAAAATTCAAAAAGTTTTTGTCAATGATTTCCATATGAGCAGAAGGTAATATAGCTATAATACAGCTGTATGTAAATGATCAATTTAGAAAATAAAAAAAAAATACCAAAGTACTTACAGTAGCTCCCTGTAAAGTAGCTGGCAGGCTGCCTGTAGGAATGAGCTTCTGTTCTCCAGTATCTTCCTTATCCAGGGGGCCGTAGGTACTAATGCTCCTAGCCAGTGGGAAGAGCGGGCATTTCGACACAACTGCTTTTGATCTGTTAGCAGGGATCTGAATGCTTCGGGCACAGGGGTTTTCCTGCAGTTTGGATTTGCTTGAGCATTAAAAAAAGTAAGAAAAAGGCCTATCAGTGTCTAGACATAAGCATCTCATCTAGAAGACCACGCTGTTCTTCACAGAACTAGAGCTGCACAAGCAAAACACATCAAATGAAAGGTTATAGACTTCAACTAGGAAATAGGATAGATTTTTAAATAGTGTGGCAGTCATGCCAAACGTCCTTTATATTAGGTGAGCTTTGTTTAAAACAAATTTTATCATTATTTGCAAGTAGAGAGAGGGGAAAGGAGGGAGGGAGAGGGAGATAGGGAGGTAGAGAGGGAGTGAGGGAGAGGGAGAGAGGGAAGGAGGGAGGGAGGGGGAGGGAGAGAGAGAGGGAGAGAGAGAATTGGTATGCTAGGGCCTCCTGCCACTTCAAAGAGACTCCAGGTGCATGTGCCACTTTGTACATCTGGCTTTATGTGGGTACTGGGGATTTGAATCCAGAGCATCAAGCTTTATAAGCAAGTGGCGGCTTTAACCACTGAACCATTATTCCAGTCCCTATCAAGTGAACTTTAAATATTCAGGATTCAGTGAGGCACTTACTTTTAACCAGCACCACATATACCCCTTGGGCACACATAGTAGAGAAAATGGGCACTTGCCTTTGGGAATCATGTGAGCTAGAGACAGTCCAAGCCAAGGGCCACAACAGACCTACCATGAAAGCAGGTGCACCCACATACAGTATCACGGTCTAAGCATTCAGGATCACATGTCATGTTACACTTGCTAATACTATGTAGGCCTTTCTTGTTTTCACATGTAACTGCCAACATGACTCTCCATGGCTAATCTGGAACTTTTGTAAATTGCTGACAGTTCCTGTACTTAAGTGTATATTCCTACACATGCTTTAGTTCAATTTTACAGTTCCTTATCAGCTCCAAATGTTTTCTTACATCATTAAATATTCTTAAGTAGAAAATTAAATATGCCATAGCATATAAATATATACTATAGTATATTAAGTATATTATAGTATATTCCTAAAGAGATGGTGTTTAGAAAAACTGATCATTATAAACTTTAAATATCTACAAATTTTTAAAAATTTTATTATTATTATTATTATTATTATTATTTTTTTGGTTTTTCGAGGTAGGGTCTCACTCTAGACCAGGCTTACCTGGAATTCACTATGTAGTCTCAGGCTGGCCTTGAACTCACAGCAATCCTCCTACCTCTGCCTCCCGAGTGCTGGGATTAAAGGTGTGTGCCACCACACCCGGCTTCAGATTTTTAAACATTTTAAATACTGATAAACGTTATATAAAAATAAAAATTTTGAAGTTCATAAAGTATAACATAAATGTTTATATTAAAAAAATTTTTAGCCGGGCAGAGGTAGGAGGATTGCTGTGAGTTCAAGGCCACCCTGAGAGTACATAGTGAATTCCAGGTCAGCCTGGACTAGAGTGAGACCCTACCTCGAAAAACCAAAAAAAAAAAAAATTATTTTTTTTAATTTGCTGGCTGGGAAGGTAGCTTAGCAGACAAAGATGCTTGCTTGCAAAGCCTGTGGGCCAGAGTCTGATTCCTCAGTACCATGTAAAGCTAGATGCAAAAAGTGGTATATGTGTCTGGAGTTTGTTTGCAGCAGTAAGAGGCCCTGGCATGCCCAACTCACTCCCTCTCTTTCTCTGCTTACAAATAAATAAAAATGTTTTAAAAATTTGTCATTGGAAAATTTCAATACTGCTTTAATTAGAAATAAATTTTTTTTTTCTTTTGGTTTCTCAAGGTAGGGTCTCACTCTAGCCCGGGCTTCCCTGGAATTCACTATTCGGTCTCAAGGTGGCCTCGAACTCATGGTGATCCTCCTACCTCTGCCTCCTGAGTGCTGGGATTAAAGGCGTGAGCCACCACGCCCGGCAGAAATAAAAATTCAACATAATGATTTTTCACTGAAATCTGTGTGTGTGTGTGTGTGTGTATCTAGCTAGCTAACTGAGGTGGGGTTTTGCTATGTAGATGAGTCTGGCTTCAAACATCCTTCTTCCTCCACCTCCCAAGTGCTGGGGTTGAGTCATGCACATTTTCACAGAAACCTCAATCTTGCAATGGTCACTATTTTTCCTACCTCACATCTAAACAAGTGTAAGAGATGCTGTTAAAATACAGTCCCATAATCAAACTCACTTATTTAGATTGAAATCCCCTTGAACAGAGACCGCAGCCGTGTCAAGGCCAGAGGCTGATGTTGACATGCAAGACGGCCTCGTCTGACCTGGAAAGGTGGATGCAAAGTGCATAGTTTCCGTAGATGAGCTGGACTTCAGGAAATATCTGGAATGAGAAGCAAAGGAGGTTTCTGAGAAAAGAGCCACTGTAAGAAACAAGACTCTTAAGCATACAGGAAGGGCTGATGTTATTACCTCCCAGGTCGTCTTAAGTCTCTGATTTCAACATTCAGAAAGGGTAAGAAGAGACTACCACAGAACGGGCATGTGGTGTTGAGGTTGGAGTCGTCTGCTGTCCAGCCAGCCATGATTTCCTCGTCATGGACAAGACAGTCACAAGTCCTACACCGGGAACAGCTAGAGATGAGAACCTAGAGAGGACGACAGCACCAGATAGGGTGAGCTGGTTAGTGTATATGATGAATTAAAACAATTTTGATTCATAATCTAATCTCAAATCAAAGCTTGCAACACCCAGACATTACAAACAAGAAGGGGACTACAGCTAGTGTTCTATACACCATACTGATTTTCAACCATTTCAGCTAAACCTACTCCAAAATTTTTGAGAAAAATTTGCATGTAAGTGAGCATTTTTCTACTATAATTACTCTAAAGTTTGCTTTGGTTTTATTAACAGCAAAGCAAACTCAAGCATTCATTTGTTCCTGTGCCAAGCAGGTATTTGTCCTTGCCAGACCAGTGTTACTCAAAGTGTAGTTCTCAGACCAGTGCTGATCTGCAAACTCATTGGTTTGTGGAAGCGAGGAAAGGAGGATTTAGAAACTTGTAATGACATTGCCATCACATCTAAGTGTGTAATCCATGCATCTTGTAAGTGTCAGACAAGAAATTAAGTCAGAACAAGCTTCACCGGTCACTACACACTGCTTAGGAAGCATCGCTGTGGAAGGTGACTCAACACGGTCAGCCCAGCAGCACAACAAAAACCCCTGAAGCCACAGAAGCTCTGTAAGCTCTAAAATCACTGCTCGCCATATATTTTCTGGTTAAATCAAAACTTATTTATGTTTATCAGCATGAAATAGCCAACCACACTTAACAAAACATGTGGAAGCAATTTAACAGAAAAACTGAGGGAAAATTTGAAGCATGAAAGTATCATGTTTTCACTGTAAGAAAATCAGTTATACCCAGCAGAGGTCTACAAACTGATACAAAGAATGAGAAACATGATGGAAGAAGTTGACAACACAAACCCAAACTGCTTCCTGCACCTTCTTCCACAGCCTGCTTGTGCAGCAAGACTGACTGTTCACAATGGGAAATAAATGTTTGCAGAGAATACACATGTTAACAAGGAATAAATACTCATGTTAACAATGAAAACGTTCTATATATTGATAAATCTCCAAGCATGAGACTCCTAATAAAGGTGATGTCTTCAGCAATCTGAAATAAGATAACCAAAAGCTAGATTTTTTTTCTATACAAGTCATTTATTTGAAATGTCAACTACATGTAGGACAGTCAGTGTTACAGGCTTATCAGTAATGGTAGAAAAATAGAAGCAGTGAAAACCTCTCCGCAACTGCAATGGTACTCAAAAGAGAAATGTATCATTTTACAATGCTTCACACAAACGAATTCAAGGTACCTAAATAAAAATACTATATATTTCTTTTAAAAACATTACGTACAATTGAAGCATAAATAAGCTCTACAAAGTACTGGTTATGCAGGTTGTAAAAAAACACATAGGACATGAAATCAGTTTAACAAAAGCTACATTTAATATTATTTGGATGTGAATCACTTAAGACCAATACTCAAGAAATGTAAATTGATAAAACAGCACACAAAAGTGCCCTTCTGAGCAAAGCAGTACCTCCATTGCATAGTTCTGGAAGATGTTTGCATTACTTGTGCTGAGAGAAGAAGATGCTGCTTCAGATCTCCCAGGGAAGGCGAACTTGGACAGGGATCCTGTTTGTTTTGGAAATCAAAGAGTAACACCATTAGAACTGATAAGCAATGTGAGATCCTTTACTTTCAGGAATTCTCTGATAAAATGTCAATTTATGGCTGGGCGTGGTGGCGCACACCTTTAATCCCAGCACTTGGGAGGCAGAGGTAGGAGGATCGCTGTAAGTTCAAGGCCACCCTGAGACTACATAGTGAATTCCAGGTAAGCCTGGACTAGAGTGAGACCCTACCTCGAAAAACCAAAAAAATAAAAAAAAGAAAAGTCAACTTATTCTACTCAGCATGTTAAATCAATTCAGAAAACAAACATGTATTGATAGTCTCTTTAATGCAAAAAGTAATGGTGCAATCTACTGGCTCCCTGGAATACAAGGTGGGCAGGAAACAATGTTAAAGACCAGATTCCCAACTTCATTTTCACTTATTTAAAAAAATTTATTGCGACAACACACACACACAAAACTGGCTACCTCTTGTACAACCCATAACCTCCTATCCTGTGGTCTGGTCCAGAAGCCCAATGAGGAGGGCCCACAAAGGGAAATGGGGGTACATCACAAGACTTGTTCATATAATGTACCTAATTATTATTATTATTATTATTATTATTATTATTATTATTATTTTTGGTTTTTCGAGGTAGGGTCTCACTCTAGCCCAGGCTGACCTGGAATTCACTATGGAGTCTCAGGGTGGCCTTGAACTCATGGCGATCCTCCTACCTCTGCCTCCCGAGTGCTGGGATTAAAGGCATGCGCCACCACGCCCAGCTAATGTACCTAATTATTAACAATAAATATGTTAATAAAAATTTACTTCTTTATTTGCATGTGTGTGTGGATGTACCAGGGTCTTTTGCTGCTGCAAACCCCAACTGACTTTATGTGGGTGGCTGAGAAATTTAACTACTGAGCCATCCCCCAATTCATTTTTATAGCAGAAATATACATGGAAACTAAACTGAAGCTCATTCTTCTCCTATCAGATAACAAAAACCCAGAAGTCTGCCCAAATGTTTTGTTGACAAGGTTGTGACAAAATAGGTATTCTCACATCAGTCAGTGAGAACAGTGAGAATGAGAAATAGTGTGCACCTGTGTAAGGGAACTTGGCACTATCATCTTTAGGAAAAATCTGAATTATCTTCTAAAGATACAATGACAAAAACGTAATATAGCACACATATTTATGATACTGTAGTATCATAAAGACTAGAAGCCTAATGCCCACCAGCACATAACAGGTTAACAGAAACTAGGACACAATCAGAAATGATAAGCTGTGCAGTTGTAAAAACGAAGGAGGGAAATCAGTATGAGATGATGTGACCTTCAGGATACTACTAAGTGAAAACAAGCAATGGGTGAGAAAGAATTTATAGTATATTACCTTTTGAGTTTTGAAATAAGGATATATATACATGTGTGTGAAAATATATACACTCACATTTTAAATGAAAAGAAACCAAAAATGAGTGAAAATGGTTAAAATGGTTACCTCTCAGGGACAGAAGAAAGCAGTGTGAGGGATTGGGATGGAAGCAGACTTCACTGAAAGTGTTTGGACTTTTACTTTTTGTTTTGCTTTGTTTTACAGCCATACAAATCTTTTACACAATTGAAAAACAAAATTAGGGGGTTGGAGAGATAGCTTAGCAGTTAAGGTGTTTGCCTGCAAAGCAGAAGGACCCGAGTTCAATTCCCCAGTGCCCACATAAAGCCAGATGCATAAGGCGGTGCATGTGTTGAATTCATTTGCAGTGGCTGGAGGCCCTGCTGTGCCCCCCTCTCAAATAAATAAAATATTTTAAAAAAGAAAAACTAAATTAGGGGGGAAAGTAGGGGATGGGGCAATAGCTTAGCAAGTAAAGTGCTTGTTATGCAAGCATGAGGGCCTGCGATCAAAGGCTGGGGAAAGCTGTGGTAAACCCAGTGCAGGGGAGATGGAGACAGGAGAATCCCTGGTGCATGACTACTGGTTAGCTAGCAGAGGCTAATCAGTGAGCTCTAGACTCAGGAGAGACCCGTCTCAAAAAATAAGGTGGAGAAAGATACCTGATGTTGACTTCTAGCCACCACACACACACACACA